>CM031237.1:939141583-939156583 GCA_018340775.1 Taxus wallichiana var. yunnanensis | reverse complement strand
TGAATAAGGCACATATGAGGTATTTTGTAATTTATTTTTTCTTTACATCCACATATGACAATTTGTTGGAATAATAAACCCTACAACCCTCTCTATAAGTTGTCCAACGATCAATTTGCCCCATTTCCGCGTCAACTTGAGAAAGTAATTCCTCCAATGTGTTTGCAAGAGAGGCGCGGTGGGGGTTTGTAGATTGTGAATCCCTCATTCTTTGATTAAATCCTCAATTTCAATTTTGTTTTCAACTTGACAATAAAACCTGTAATGTTTAAGAGTAGAAAAGGTAGATGCCCCCGGGACCTCGGTAGGATTGGCAAAGGAGTCGGTGTCGGGAATCATGCATCGCATAAGGAGTTGTAAGAGATCCGCATTCACTTCCAGAGACCAAGTGAACACACATGTGTATATGATAAGCAAAGTGCAACATGTAAGTAGAATAAGCTAACAAGAGTGAATGTAACCAAGATATACAAATGCAATGATGGTGTGATGGGATGGTATGCAAGATGTGAAATGGAAGGGGCCACATTGCTTTCAAAAAATATGCATGAAATGAGGTTCATTTATAAATGCCCCCTTAGCAATAAAAAATGAACCATAAAACAAGAGTGCGTCATCGGGAAATGGGTTTTTTCATGTGCGTGTAGATGCTAGAAAAGATATCTCATGAAGCATAAAGCGTGAAGTGTGTAATGTGAGGTTCATTGATGTAGTGTGCCCTCAACAGTCAAGTGTGAACCATAGCACAAGAGTGCATCATAAGGTTATGATGGTACAATGTGTGTACCAAGAGGTGAGGATGTTTAGAAAATTTAGATATGAAGCACATATCATATAGTGTAGTAGTAGATACAAGAGACAACTCGATAGTTCTATAAGGGGGAGATAAAGAGCGATTCCCCAAGTGTGTGAGGAGTGAAGACTATTTGATGATAGTGAAGGACGAGGGCCCTCCACCCGATATTTGAGGAGACAAAGGTGTGTGAAAATGATCTAAAGTCAACGGTGTAGGAGAGTAACTATATGCATGTAAATGAGATTGATGTGAATAAGGAGGTGGAGAACATTTGTGAGAAAAGGCTTCCCAAGTAGGGAACCTAAGCCAAAAAGGTGGAATAATGGGCTGATGAGGATGACAAGGTCGAGATGTAGGTCATGCCCAAATAAGAGAACTAGGTGTAGAACTAGATTTGGATTTAGGAGGCACAAGAGGCTGCGTACGAATAAGAGAGGTAGGTGTAGGAGTGGACCAGGATATGAGCCATGCAGGAGGACGAAATGTCTTGGTTGATGCATAAATATCATCATGAGTGGGTCGAGGCAACAGTGTGTGAGGTGGAATACCTTTGATGGTGACAACTTGTTTGTTATGGAGGAACTTGAGACACAAGTGATGCATGGAAGGGATAACATGTGTGGCACTGGAGCTAAGGAAGACCTAAGAGCATGTCATAGTCGACGATTTCAGAGGTAACAAGGAATGGTGTAAAGATGGTAAGAGACCCAACTGTGATGGGAAGGGTGACCATAAGAATTAGGACCCGGAAATGTAATTAACAATGTTGGGCATTGAATTGCTACAAGAAGTGCAATGGAACATGCATTGGTGAGAGCCAATGGATAGACCATAGTGTTATTGATAACATAGGTGCCAACAGAAGCATCTGAAAATATAATGACTAGCGGTGGAACATCAGCAGAAGCAATAAGGAAATCAAGAGGTCTCGATGAAGGAGGAGACACAACGTGGTACATATGATTTGCGAAGAATTTGTAAGTTTCTTGTCATGGTTTGGTAAAGGGTCTTTAAAGATTTTTAGCTTTTGATTATCATTGACTGGCTTGGAAGTAGATGGCGTAGGAAGCTCGATGGATTTTTTATCAATAAGATCTTGAATTATATGTCTAAGTTTGAAACAATGATCAATGGGATGCCTAATGCATTGATGGTAATCATAGTGTGTATTTTCATCGTAGTTGCGACCACATGGGCAAGAAGGATCTAGATTGAGCGGTGGTGGAAGAGTAATAAGATTGCTTTTGATAAGTTGTAGAAGTAGGAATCGAGGAGCGTAAGGTAACTTAGTAAATGTACATCACGAAGCTTGCACTTGAAGTGTGGTAGATGGAGAAACAACATTGATAGTGGCCTTAGCTTTAGTAGGCTTAGGGGATGGCTTGAATGCAAATTTATCTTGAAACCTATTGGAGGATGAAGAAGTATCATGATATTTCAATTTTCCCATAGATAAATTTTTCCTTCGCGCATCTTGAGTGTATGACATAATTCATAAGATGGTAACATGTGAGGGGTCAAATGGGAGGAAAACTCTCATTTGGCCTTGAAAAGAGACCCCCTTACCCATAGGTAGGGTCCAAGGGGCTCATTTCCATGAAAGGGGAACCCCAAAGTGAAAAGAAGTCCTTAAAGTTTCCACATTTAGCCCAAATTCGAGATTGAGATAAATGACACAAGGGTTGAGGTGGTGGGTCCCACACAATGGGTGATTATGTGGTCCTAACCTCCTAATAAATATCCCCACCAACCAACCGGTAAGGTGCAACACATATAGCTAACTGCTTCTTCTCCATGGTCTTCATTCCTTTAGGCGTAATACCTTGTGCAAAAATACTACTATATCCTCTAGCTCCATTAGTGCGCACTATAACGTGAACAATTGAGCATCTGACATTGTATCTTCTATACTCTATACATCCTCACTAGAATTAAGGTGATCAGGTCCTAGATTACTCTTACCTGGCTTCACTATTACTAAAAATTCAAATTCCTAGAGTAAGAGAATCCATCTACTTATGCAACCTTGCAATAATGGCTCATTGACCAAATAATTGGTGTCATATGATCAATATAAAATATGGAAGGAGTTGCAAGTAGAGACTTCCTAAATTTATGAAGCGTATATGCCATAGACAAAATATCGCTCTTAGTAGTTGTATAATTTTTATCCGCGGTGTTAGCTTCCTACTCGTAAAATAAATGAGATGATCAAAATTTCCTTCTCCTAAATGTGCTAACACAGCCCAATTTCAGTTCCCGAGGCATCCACGTGAACATGGAATGGAAAATTCCATGGAGGGAAGTGAAAGATAGGCGTGGTGGTTAATCTTTCCTTCAACTGATCAAAATCTTGTTGTTGTGCATCCTTCCAATAAAATTTCCCTTTGGCCTTCAACAAATATTCTAGTAGTGCATTTATCTTAGCATATCCCTTGATGAATTTCCTATAATATCATGTATGCCCAAGAAACCCGCACAATTCGCTCCGATTAGTTGGCTCTTCCAACCCAATATAACTATTATCGCTTCGGATCAACAAGAAGACCTTATTTGCATATGATATGCCCCAACAATGTGTTAAATGGTTTATTAAAGATGCACTTTTTGATGTTTAGAGATATACTAAGTTGTCTACAACGTTCAAACATTAGGCACAAGCAAATACAATGGTCCTTTGCCAATCCATATATGGTCCAATCATCTAGATAAACTTGAAGAAATTTATGGATGAAGTCTACAGAATCTTGTACAACAATGCACGAAAACACTATTGGTGCATTCTTAAGTCCAAACGACGTGATTGTATATGCAAAGAAACCCCATTCTATGGCAAAGGTAGTCTTTTCCGATCCTCGTGCGCAATCCGAACTTGATGATATCTCGGAGAAACTATCGTGAATGAATATATCTCACGTCCTGCTACACCCTCTAAAATCTCCTCAATGAACGATGTAGGGATGAATCAATTATGCAAGAAACATTTAATACCTTGTAATCCACACATATCCTTATCCTTCCATCTTTCTTGATAATTATGACCATGGGGCTGATCCATTATGATTCTTCAATAAGTCAAGGATGTCTTCCTTTAACATGTTGTCAATCTCATCCTTTACTTTGATGCGTAAATTTGGATTCATTATGTTGGGTCTTTTATGCACTAGTCGCACACCTTCTTTGAGCTTTATCTTCATCTCCCTAGTGATGGATATACACCCTTTAACTTGTGTTATCCCCAGGAAAGAAATCCCGGAAGTCACCCAATAATTCAACTTCTACTTGACTAGTAGTCACCAATGATTGCCTCCTTAGGCACATCATCTGTTCCAATATTCACCTTCTTTGTCTTTAGTGGCAAGTGGTATGCACGTGTCTTCTCATCTTTTTATCCACGACCTTGCATTTACCCTCTATGTTTTCTACATGAAAATCTTCGGCCTCTTCATCATCAATTAGGTATACCAACTTGCCTTTTACTTCTCCTTCCATGCACGTTCTAGGAGATCCTCATCGGTTTCCAACCATACGTGTTCGATGGCATGCCCATCTAGAATTGTATCATCATATAACCGAACCAAAAGATCTTCCACCTTTGCATTATCCCCCAAAGTGATGCGCTTCATCAACTCCAAGGATTTATGTACTAGAGGGTTAGGTGAAAAGTAATTCAAAGTGTGCACCATACCCGATGTCATGTGCCGCCAATTGTTAGTCTCCTACTTCAACTCAACACAAGTTTACCGGTGGGTACATTTTCAATTTGTTTGGTGGAGCGGCAAGTTGGATGAGTAAGCATCAAGCAAGTGTTACAATTTTTATCACTAAAATGGAGCATATGGAATCTACTCATGCAAGTAAGGAAGTAGTTTGACTTCATGGATTATGTTCTAAGATTGGGTTTCATCAAGAAGTGATAAGGATAGATTACAACTCACGAGTGTGATTTGTTTAGAAAAGAACCTTGAATATCATTCTTGCACAAAAGCATATTGATATGTAATGTCATTTTGTAAGGGAAATGGTGGAAGAAAAGAGGATACATCTAGATAAGGTGGAAACCGATATGAATGTTGCAGATTCATTGACTAAGGCAATAACAATCGATAAGTTTATTTGGTGTACAAAAAAATGGGCTTAGATGCCTACGTATTCTAAATAATGTTTATGTGGCCCCTTTATGAAAAATGTTCAACACATGGGAGAGTGTTGGGAATGTTTCAATTTTACATATTATTGGGCATTATGTGGGACTTCACGTAATGTGGTTCAAAAGACTATTTGTAGCTAAAAGTTGTTTGATGACTATGTGTGGTGATAGTGCACATGGGGAGTTACATGGTGTGCGTAATACATATGCAACATTGGAGTTAAATTGTGATGCATTATCAACACTTGTCTAGCTAGGAAGGAAGGTTGGAGGTGTGATGCAATGTGTTGAGGAATAGTTTGACATGGCAAGTGGAAGAATATCTCGTATATGATTATTGAGTGACATTTAGAGAGAATTTTAGGATTCTCTCTCAAGTAATGTCATGGGTTTCTTTAAAGCTTGCAACTTCTTAGGCATAAAACAAGGAGAAACAATTGTAACAATTATTTTGGTTGTTGGATTTGTATATTATAAGTACCAACCATGTTTAGGACATAAATATGTTAAAAAATATTACATGATATATATCAATTGTGTCCTGACACTAAACCTAACAATTATTATAAATATCCCTAACCGATATTACATTATGTTGAAAGATCTAAATATTTATCCTCCAATAAAGAATACTTGGATAATTTTCTTACAATATTAATGAAGAAAGAAAGAAGTGTAAATAATAGTATCATTCCACCTTTAAATTAATTTATTATAATTGAAGTATGAGGACGAGATTTAATACTTTTTCTATTAGTTTAAACATACCCTCATTCTAAGAAAGAAAATATTCATGAAGATTGGGAATGGTGAGGCTTGGTTGAAGGATAAAGACAAACTTCCTTCCCTTATTAAGAACCAATAAATGTGCTCATAAGAGATCTAGAGAGTAGTAAAGTAAGGGTCAAAATAATGTATGCTCATCTATGTCTTCTGTTGAAAATGGCTTTGGCTTTGAAATGATTTCAATGAAAATGGATTTCATTTTTTCCTTCTCCCGCCCTTTTAAAAAAGTTATAGGTAAGGCGGGTAGGGATTGGGAGTAAAAAAATTAGATAGTATATGTATTGGTGTTAACATAGGAATTATTTAATATTTTTGAATGTTTAAATTTATGCTTTCATTATTATTTAATATAATATATTAAATTATTTTTCATGAAATTATAAAATTCATTCAACATTTAATTTAATTGTGAGAATATCTCACAATTATTATGTTGTCAACTAAAATACCACATTCAAGCACAATAGAAGAGATGTCATGTTGATTAACAAAATTAAAGAGTTCAAATTCTTTTTAAAATTATGATTAATTGGGGCTCTCTAACAAAGCCCACAAAATACATAGTCAATCTTTGGAATGAGTTATGAGCTAATAGTCTTATAGGACTATGTATGTCATTGCCATAGTGGAATTTAGTATACCTATTTTATTCGGATACAACAAATGTTTTAATCCCTCAAACTAACCATGAATAGTCATACGAGGGGGATTAAGCCCTAGGCAACTTAGGCAATTGCTTAGGTGTAAACAACCGTAAGATGTTGTATTATCTAATTGATCGCATAAGACCTAGAAAAGGAATGTCATAAAATACATGATTAATGATTCCAATGCTTTTTAAGATAATAGATAGTTCATTCAAACACCAAAGCGATTCACCATAATAGAAGTATAAAATGACAATGTTGATCGAATCAATGGGAATCATTTATGATATGGTAGGAAGTAATTATTTTTGGGTTGAAATTCTATTTTATCAAAGTAGGCATACAATCCATTGTGTTGAAGCGAATTTCTTGTGTTACTATTCAATTATTTATGCTAACTCTACAATCGGATAGACTACATGTTTTCTAGATACAAAGAATCTACAAGAAATATATTATATGTCGATAGGCATTGTTTTCTATAATGGATGCAAGGTGGTTTGTCCCTGTAGAGAATCGTCAACCATCGAATGGCCTTCGCTTATTTAGAAAAACAAACCACAAAAACTTCGTCAAATTTTAAACGTTTCTCAATCCAACACGTGACAAATATATATGTATATTTGTTAGTGTCAACAATGACAATTAATTGTTTTGCGAGAAAAGAGGTGAGAAAGGCCCACCATGAAGTCACAGAGAAAATATAATATATTATCAAGCATTAAAGTTACAAGCATTATTGTTGATAATGATCATGCCACCCTCCAAAAAAGCCATCCACTTCATTTAGATCCTAACACACAAGGAAAGCAATTTATTCCTATGAAGAAAGCTAAAGCAATTTAACTTATTCTTACTGTAAATATAATGTATTAATTCCCTCTCATCTTTTATTTGTTGTAGTGAATTTTAAGATGTTAAGATGGGATTTTAATTAGTTTTATGTCTCTCTATTGGTCCCCTTCTTTTGAACTTGTTAGAGGATACAAGAGGCCAATGAGTACATTATTTAGTTTATATTGTAAAGATTGAGACTACTTTCAATTTTCTTATTAATTGTTTCACGTATTTTATGGAAAGCAAACTTTTTTAGAATAGAAGAATTGATTAACTCAACATATTTACACCAAAAGATGGATTCTTAATTGGAATTGCAAGGGCTAATTCTAATTGTAACATTAGATATTAATTTCTTTACATGGTCATGTTGAATCAACATTTGAAAATAGAAAATATATGAATACAATTCAATCTTTCCATTGTTTGTTTATATGTACTCATTATTTTCCAAACCAGTACCATTATAGAAATCACACGTGCAATTCCTCCTTCCCCTTACTATTCTCAGAATCTTGTGCCCTTGTATTATTTTACAATCAATCAACCATACTACTATATCAACAAGATTCACTTCTTTTTGTATATCGACGTCTCCATTGCATCGTCATAATCCCATCGCTAGTTTTAGCCATATACTATGAATGTCTAATGCTACCAAGAATTTTAGTTTGTCATGAATTTATTTTCAAGAATATTACTCTCCACATAGTTACCTAGTCCATAAGTTGTCTCTTTTTGTTATCTACTACACCAGATTTATACTTTGTGTTGAAGCCAATGAAATAACTTTCCATTTGACATTCGGTCTAGTCTATTGCGAGCCAATGAAACAACACTCCATTTTACAACTCTATCCATGAAATAATTATAACACAATATACAAACATGAAAGATTTAAAGTACGAGAATATTTTAAATATTGAGAACAACATTAAATATCAACATTGCCCATGATTAGGGGTTAAATTTGACGGTCACCTATGCCTGTCACACATTTTTTGGTGTGTAATTTTTAATACTGCCTTTCAAAAAATACAAAACAATGTTATTTATACCAATTATTCTATGTATATTTAATTATTTAAAAATATATGTATAATTTACATATAAATGTATATAAAATATGACGGTCAAATTTTAAATATGCAAGTTACATGTGACGGTTATTACAAATATTTGCAAGTATTTTACGGCTAAAATCACAAAAACGTCTAAACGGCCGTCAAATTTAACCCCTGCCCATGATGCTCGGAATCGTTGATTCGGCTCTATAGTCCTATATTAACAAAGAGCATCATAGTACTAATTGGCAATTAAAGGTTTTACAAAATGTCGGAGATCTTATTAAAGTCTTTAGTTGAAGTCAACGTTTCATATTGTGGAAAGGGAGAATAAAAGCATAAAACAGAGTAGAATTTGGGAGAAAAAAACTTCCTTGTGATCAAGGATAGGGAACCATTGAAAGTAGAGGGAACGAGGAAAATAAAGAAGTAGGTCTATGGCAACTATATCTCAGTCATAGATTTTATCCCATCATTGCTATATATGTGCGCTTTTTTTTTGCATTCCAGATGCTATAATGAAGATGACTTCTATAAATGTTCGAAACGAATGGAAACATTAAAAACATAGTGCATTGCACTTTGCAATGTATGAAAATGAATGTTAAATGATAAGACTGTCATTATTCAATGGGTGAAGTGTACAAAGTATGTGATGATGGAACCAAGGCTTTGATATATTGCTACATTTTTAGTTTTTTTATAAAACATAAGAGAAAAAGACTACAAGGATCGTGTCCTAGGTGACTTTGACGGCGTGGTGCCCCTTATTTGTAGCTATTTAAGTTGAAGGTGATCACTAGTTTAGTTGTATGCTTACTCGTAATTGTAAATCCGCTATATGCTTCCTCCGAAGCATGAACAGAGATGCCAACAATCTATATAATCTAGTGCCCAAATAAGTGCACTACTCGTAAAAAAAAAGATCTAAGGAAAATTACAACCAACCACATAATATCAACAAATAGATTATTTTGATAAAGTTGCTCTTTGCAAACATATAAAAACATGGCATAAAGTTAAAAATAGCAGACCTACTAAATAGAAAATATCCATCTAGGCCTTGGGGCAGTGATTTGGCTTTCAAGGACCCGACTTCCTTTTACTAAGATGAAAAGCTTTCAAGAAGATGGTCCTCGATCCCTGATCCAAACAAAATAAAAGGAAGCATTGAAGCAATTCAGGATTTTGACTACTGAAGGTCCATCTCCCACATTCATATGTAAATGCACCAAACCTTTGTGGAACAACATCACATCACCATTATGAATGACCTTGGCATATAGCTAGTTCTCTGATGTAATAACCCACAAGACAAACCTCTCTCCATCACATAGGGGAGAGGGGCCAATAGGTGAACAAGGTCCAATAGTTGATATGACTATTGGTCACACAATACCCAATAGTTGTCATAGTACTATGTAGTATTTTTTTTTTTTTTTTTTGACATAATAATTATGTAGAGTAGCAAATCACATCATGACATGTAAGACCTCTCACCCATGTACAAGTACAAAAAAGTCAATGTTCAACCAATTTCACCCATATTCAAGTATTGGTTTCCACCATGGTTGTAGTGTAACTCAAGTTTAATATTTTAAATCAATTCAAAATATGGGTTTCCCTCCAATTAAACATTCCAAAGAAAAAATATAAGCTAATACAAATCTAAACTACATATTAGCAAAAAAATTACAATCTCATATGATAAACAATTTATTTTATGGACCCCTTAACTTAGGGTGTACCACTACTAGCCCCTCTCCCCTAGCTAATCTCCGTGGCTTTGGGATGCATGTGTGGCACATTTACTCCCCTTTCTCAAAATCAGCCCTCACAGTTGACATTCCCATTCCCCAATGTGATCAGCCAAGGAAATTGCACAACCCCCACAGATGTGCCAGTAAATCCAGTACTTGTACTAGATACATTGCCTCCTTTTATTATTCCCTCATACACAAAATCGTCCATAGTTACTATATTGAGAACCTTGCAGGGCATTCCATTAACATTGAGATTCTGGGTTTTGCTTGGTTTATGGTCTCTCACTCAAAAATCCCGCAGAGGATCTGGATTTGTTGCTGCAACAATCACAAGAACAAGAATTACAAATTTACAAGTAATGGGTATCTCAAACAACCCAGTCAGCCACCACCCATTACATTTAAATAGTCTTTTGTTCACAAGTGTTTTGTCATACGGCCATTAAAGCACTAACAGTTCAGGTCTTGGATTGGTTTCACCTGCTCTTTGGCAGTAGGCCGAAACTGTATTTCTAGGTCTAGGTACTCATGTTCCCTAAGATTTATGGTTGTGTAGGGTAATAACATCTTTCTTCATCATCTCATCATTGGCTTTATTGCAGAAATTGTAAGATAATGGTTACAGTTCCTTTTTGCCATGTGGGTTCGAATGTCCCGTCATTTTCATTCTGTCACTGTTCTAACCGTTGTGTGCTTCCTCTGCTCTGATCATTCACAGTGGGTAGCCGTTGCGTTGTTCACTTGTCTGGTTTCAATTCTGCAATCATTAGGGTGCTGCAGTGAACAAGGTAATGCTAACTTAGATTCACGCGCCCTGCTACTGGTAGGAGACTCAGCAATTGAAAATCGCAAAGGTGGTTTGGTCCCGGTGGGAAAATTTCAAATTTATGAAAGTTTACATAATAAGTTTTTGAAATTTTGAATGCCTGGTGACGTTTACTACACGTCATAAAGCCAGCAAACATAACTTTGCTTCTACGGATGATTTTTAATTATGGAAAAGATTTTAAGGGCCGAAAAAGAATAAGAAAAAAACAGGTAATTAAGAACCAGTTGTTCTCAAATGACTTGTAGTAGAAACAATTCTTTTTGAAAATGAGTGGACACATCATAACATTTGAGTGGGTAGCCATTACTTTTGAAGAAAAACTGTTTTTGTGAATGTCTTTAGCCAAGCAGGGCGTGCCAATCTCAGCAGGAAAATTGAAGGTTTATTGATACAGGTGTAGAAAATCAGAGCAGTGGACCACACAACTGTTTCAACAGAGACAGGATGAGATGACGGGACACTCAAGCCTACATCATTAGAAATTGAAAACTGGAAGGGCAAACATTATAAGTAGTACAATGAAGTACTTCATCATGTGGAAAAGAAAATTTCTTAGAAAAAGCCTGAAGGCACAGTTAATCAATCTAGGAGACTGAGATCATGAATAGGCCTTTAAATAGAACATTTGCCTACTGGCAGAGGGCAGGTGCAACCAATTCAATGTCCTGACTGCCACTGATTTAATTGGCTTATGACAAGCATTCAAATCTAGAAGTACCACAACATCTATCTGTGATGGGTAGTCTGAAGTACCAAATACTTGCAACTGTTCTCCTAGTTCTTGTGTTTGCTGCAGCAGCAGATCCTGATCCTCTACAGGATTTCTGTGTGGGAGATCTTAAGCCAAGCGAAACCCAGAATCTCAATCTCAATGGACTGCCCTGCAAGGATCCCAGTGAAGTAACTGTAGATGACTTTGTGTATGGGGGAATAGCAAAGCGGGGTAATATATCTGGTACTAGTACTGGATTTTCTGGAACATCTGTGGTGTTGTGCAATTTCCTGGGCTGAACACATTAGGGATGTCAACTGTGAGGGCTGATTTTGAGAAAGGGGACTGAATGTGCCTCACCTGCATCCCAGAGCCACAGAGATCGGCTATGTGGTGGAGGGAAGTCTGTATTGTGGGTTTATTACATCAGATAACAAGCTATATGCCAAGGTCATTCATAAGGGTGATCTGATGGTGTTCCCCAGAGGTTTGGTGCATTTTCAAATGAATGTGGGACATGGACCTGCTGTCATTGTGGGCACCTTCAATAGTCAGAATCCTGGATCGCTAAAGCTTCCTTATACTCTGTTTGGATCAGGCATTGAGGACCATCTTCTTCAGAAAGCTTTTCATCTTAGCAAAAAAGAAGTCAGGTCCTTGAAAGCCAAGTTTGGCCCCAAGGCCTAGAGGGTATTTATTGGATCCCCTGTTTAGACCATGTTTTCATCTCTGCCCAAAGATGGCAACTTGTTCAGAAGAATCTGTCTTTGAATTTATGAGGTTGGATGTCTACCTTGGGACCTCTCCGCGTACTATTTTCTCCAATGTATATTTAAGTGTGGGAAAGAATCGAAACCTTGGTTCTTGTAAAACTTCATATCTTGAATAGTGATAAGTTCTACTATTTAGCTTTCTTCCTCATATTTAAGGTCTTTATTAGTTTTGAACATCTATAGGAGTTGCAGAGCAGAAAAGGTTACAAACAAAAACCAACTTGTTAATATCTTGTAGAGAAGAAGAGGTTACAAACTGTTTTTCTTTTGCACGGTACAGTAATGGTGGAATCAAATGCAAGATTTAGATGTAGTTGATCTTATCAGTTCTGTACACGGCCTTTTGGTTCAATCTTTTTTATTATGGGCTACCAACTAACTGGTATTCTTTATAATTGAAGAACATATAACCACCTTTGCTATTTGACACGTGTATGTTTCACCAACCCTTAATAAAACAGATCAATGGCTGTTATTGGATTGGTTGAAGAAATTATATCCACCAAAGGGAAAGCAAATAAATAATGATGAATTTAATCCTCAACAAACTTCATAGATGATCAAAATCGATAGTCCTCTCCATTCCTTCTGGTTGGACCAACCCCACTTTGGATAAAAATGGGTTAATGTGTAAATACTAGGATGTTATGAGTTAAGAAGACATTAAGGAATTTAAACAAAATATGTCTAGGAGTATTTAGATTTTCAAAATCGTGTATCAACTAAAAATAAATAGAAATAATAATAATTAGTT
Source organism: Taxus wallichiana var. yunnanensis (assembly GCA_018340775.1). Taxonomy (NCBI): domain Eukaryota; kingdom Viridiplantae; phylum Streptophyta; class Pinopsida; order Cupressales; family Taxaceae; genus Taxus; species Taxus wallichiana. The sequence goes on along the minus strand of CM031237.1, from coordinate 939,143,472 downwards.
TTCACAATTTTTTTGCTCGTAGAGGGATTCAAGTCTTTGTGTTCATGTGTGTATCAACAAAGTATTATATTTATTGTAAGTTGTGAAGTTGTTTGTAACAACTTTTGTTTTCTGTGAAACTTTGTGAGCCTCAATGTAACACCTCGAGTTTGTGACGCTCTACAAAGTCGACAATTCCACAAGTCTGGGCACTCTTGCAAAGCTCTGTGTAACCGCATAAGTTGACAAAGGTATAAGTTGCCTCACACAACTTCTCTTGGTCGTAAAGTTTTATGAAACCCATGAAGTCACACATAGCTTCATCTTTGTGTGAAGACTGTGAAGTTGGTGAAATTTGGCAAGTTATGTGCAACTTTTTGGTTGTTTGTGTTGCTTATGAAGTTTTGTGAGACTTTGATCTGAGTACCCCTTGCATCTACAAAGACCCACACATCATGTGCATTGCAAGGGTTCCTATTGATTAACCCAAGAGAGTGATTTTGTGCTTTAGCATTTTTTATTAGGCGTACAACATTATTCATTTTAAATAGTTACACATCTCACCGCGTAGTCTCCTTTATCTCGTGGAGGTGAACAAGCTCTATGAAAATTCCCATGTCCACCTCAATTCACAACCTATTTGTAGTAAATTAGTTGATGAATTAATTATCAAGTTCTCACTTGGAAGGTTTTCTAAGGATAAAGTTGTGGGCAAAATCACACTTTGGGACTCCCACACAACTTCTTCAGATGGTGCACCACCTTACGAGTGGTTCACCACCTTTGTATGTGTGCCATTTCGGGCATCCACACACATCCATTCAAACTATTGTAATTGTAAACACCTAAATTTGGTAATTAGGTGCTTGATAATATTGATTTTTATTATATCCCTTAATTATCACTTGCCTACACAAATAGAGCTTAAACACGTTATCTTACTCCCTTGTAAGCCCTACAAATACTTCCTATTATCTCACTCTATTTCGCAAACACCTACAATACATGTCTCAATATTTATAAACATCCTACGTCATCTTGTCAAACTTATTCATATCTTCACTTGATGTATTCTTCATCCCTAGGCACTACCATCAAGATTTGGACAAAACGACTAGACATTTATGTCATTTCGATGGTTTTTCCCTTTAAGTGACAACGATCATATTTTCTTATGTTTGCCTCATTTTCCCCTCCTAGTCAACCTTAAAGCAAAATCATATATCCCACGGAGCAAGTATAAAAATAAGTTAGACACTCATTTACTCACCAAACATTCTTAAGAGCTCATTTAACAAATATCTATCAAGTCTTATTTAAAGCTGCCTAAATCTTCCTAAATCAAAAACAAACATTAAGAGCAACCTCTACACAAGTCTAGAGAACTTAAAATTAGGCTAAGGGAAAACCATGCCAAGTCAAGAGCACCTCAAAGTGAATCAAGTGTTATCAACCACTTGCACACCAAAGGACACTTCAAGGGATTCCAATTCTAGCAACATCTATCTCGCAAGCAATCCAATTTGACACTCTACTTTAACACTCTATTCATCACCCACAAAGGGTGCATTTTATCTATGAATGTTCCGTTATTAGTGTGGAGGTATAAGGGCAAACATAGGGGGAGACTCTCTAGATTTGCATTCACTCTTACACAAGCACTAGGAGAACTACATGGACTTTGAGCCCCTTATTTGAACAATGTAGTGCAATGCTTGGTTGGAATTAATAAGAGGGTTGGCCACAAGGGAAGTCCAACTCCACCACACGCCACTTTTATGTTATCTAATGCCTATTTAAGTGCTAGTGCAGGAAACTAGGGTTTTGATCATTACGGTGCATGCATGTATGAAGGTTTCGGAAGAAGTAAGAGTGTAGGAAGCAATTATAGATATAGATGAAGTTGTAAT
>CM031237.1:937479918-937728983 GCA_018340775.1 Taxus wallichiana var. yunnanensis | reverse complement strand
GTACATTCTTGTACTTTGATCCTTAGCTATTAGGTGGAAATGGTGTTAGCCTTCCTTGAATATCTTTGTTATTTTCTTTGTAAAGTTTAGGGTGCTTTCACTTCTAGGAAATAGCTCAGCTAATAAGATATGATCAAATGCATTGTCAATACATGCCACATGAAAAGATCAAATATGCTCTTGAGGGTCACCATGGCCATTGAAGGTGGGTAGCTTAGATTGGATGAAGTTAGGAGGAAGTGGATAAGCTAAAATGGAAGGTGAAAATTGAAGGACTAATGAGGATTCAAAGATGGAGAGGAGCGTGAAGTAGCTTGTTGTAATTGACATATTTGAATTTGTAAATCTTCATATAAATAAGCTAGGTCATGGGTGTCGGAAGAGAAACCAGGTTGTGTATTAGAAGAATTGGGATGGAGGGGAGCGATAGTCGTAGCAATGGAAGTAGGAATGTTAAGGGGTTGGGTGGAGGCCATGGAAACTGAGGAAGAACCTAGAATAGTTACAAAAGAAGCATCTCAAGATTTTTTAGCAACAAGTAAAACATTAAGAACATGTAGAATATGCAAAGGGTTGGTGGGTAAAGCTTGACGGAAATTAGTGAGCTTGTCTAGTTGTTCTTTATCAATATTAGTGTCCTCATCATATGATTACTCACTATCATATGTTTCAATGTTATCAAGAGGATTATTCTATGAGTTAGCAAAAGGATTATCATATTCATCCATTGGTTTAGAAACCCTACGTGTAGATGGAGGAAGCTTGGTGTGCTCAAAATACCCAAATCAACCACTACGAGTGATGGGCATAAGAGGGAAGGATTCAAGCAAACAGGTTCACCAAATGATTTAATAAAAATATATTTAAATCTAATTACAGAGTAACTACTATAATATATGATGTACAAATGCTAATATACAGCAAGACACAAGAAAACAAACATGTAAAATATAAAACCCTAAGAAAGAGAGGGAGAGAGGGTGACTTAGCTGATTTTTGACTAAATAGGAAGTGATTTGGGTAGGTACGACAACTGAACAAACTTTAGAAAGGGTCTCCATTGGTCACTTTAAATTATGGAGTGTAGGAATAGAGATGAACACATAAACCTAGGCGTTAATGCCTAGATTTACGTGCATGTGACTGTGTAAATGCTTAGGATCTAATTTCTATTGTGTCACAAAATCTTTGTAGTTATTCCCTATTGATTACTTGATATTCACTCCTTGATCATTGAAGGTACATGTAACCTACAAGAAAGAGATTCACCTACACATACCCACAAACCACATCAAACCTAAAAAGGAAAATGCATAATGGGGAGTCAAATTGACCCCATTGGTCACCCGACAGAGTGAACTTACAATTGAGTGTTGCACTACATCTTAGACTCCATGTAGTTCTTGTGTGTGTGTAGAAATGATGCCCTAGGATGCCCTTGTGAAATTTGCACTTGATAGTGGGCCAGATCTAGAATGTATGTGTGGATGGAATATAATAGACTTCCCCTTCCTATGTTGTGTATGTAAAGTATGCAACCCTTGTCCCTTGAATGGATGCTAGATGGATGTCTTTAGAGTGCTTCATTGCCTTTGGAATGCAATATTAGGTGACTATAGTAATACTTAGTGCTTGGTCCCTCATTTTGAACACATAACTATGTATTTATATGATTCTCTTGTTTGAATTTTGTAATTGACAACTAGAAGACCAATCCATGAGTGAAAAAGATGCTCAAAAGATAAAAGAGATCCAAAAGGAGTGAGTAAGGTAAGAAAAAGGGTCAGGGGTGCCCAAAAGGGATAGGAGTTCCTAGGCATTGTTGTCATGGCTAGGAGTTGGTGTCTGAAGCCATGAAATATAAATAAGTAAAGTTTTAAGTGGGTTTTAGGATATGTAAGACCAAAGAGACATTAAGAAACAAAGAAAAGAGGTTAAGATGTTAGAGTAGGTATTTACCTTAGCTCATGTTCACCTAGGTACTTTATTTACCTTTATTGTATTTATCCTCACCCACTTATGTGTGTGGATATTTCTTTTATCTTATTTAGATATTAGGAGATATTATCTAGTTGTTAGGTATAGTTCTTTCCTTGATCTATGGTATTGACTAGATCCTTGATGTCTAGTTCTCTCCTAAATCTATGGTCTTGACTAGTTCTTTGATGACTAGTTATTTCCTTGATTTGTGGATTGATCTACGACCTTGATTGGTTATTAGATTGTTATTCCTTGCCTATTTAAGCAAGGCCCATTCTCAATGTATTGCATTGAGTTCCATTATAATATATGATATTGCTACTCATTTGTTTGCAAAGGTTTTATGTAAAGCTATTCTGGAAAATTGCTTTCATTTTATTGATCGTGGTGTTTGATTAGCATCTGTGTTCTTGGCTTGGTATGATCTAGTTATCGTTCCTTTCATGGTATCAGAGCTATGAAGCTTGTTACTACATGCTCTTCCACATCTGTGCATGTTATAGTACCACATGTTGTGTATCCTACTTCGCTTTCAATTTGAATGGTTTTTTTGAGAAGCATACCACTTTGCATTTAGATCTCGCATGCTCCATTTTATGGGTCTCACTCAGCAGAGTCATTGTGGACATTCACAAGGTATTTTTTCCTCTATTCCACATGTTAAGTGGAATTCTCGTCATGACATTGGTTTTCGAGCAGATACTTCATTGGGATCACACATTGATAGAGCTCCTTTTTTTGTTCACTTGACTCTTTCTAAGGATCATGAGCAACACATGAGTCGCACCTACACTCAGGAGCTTAAGAAACCTAAGATTTCAGCTGCCGGATATGATCAAACTGACACACATTCTGATGTTCTTTTGCATGCACCCATTGTGCATTTTGCACCAAGTCATATGCAGGCATCTTCTTCATCCATCTGTGTTGATTTGGGGTGGATATCTGATCACTCGTGGCAGCGATATAGGCATTCATTGAGAGGACTCTATAGGTGTGGCTCCTCCACCATTCGGCCTCTTGCTCCACTTTATATACCTTTTGCATTGTAATGCTCCTTGTTTTGAGTATTTTCTTTAGCAGGTGTAGTGTATCTCTCTTGTTTGTTGAGAGATTTTGTATCTATATTTTCGACACTTTTGGCATGTTGACAGTATCTCTTGTGGGGGATATATTTTGGTGAATCTCAGTGTTAGTTTGTCAGTGTTCGAGTAGTTTTTGATAACTCATATAGATTTGTAGTGTCACTCCACCCATTCAAAGTAGTATGGGAGGGTGTGGTGTTATCCTGCTTCTTCAGGTTTCATGTCCTTGCCTTGTTGATTTGGTTATTGTTCTTGGATCGTGGCACACCTATTTGCAGTAGTTGATCGAATTATGTTTGGTATTTTTTTGGCACTTTTGACATCACTCCATTGACAGTCTCCTTGTATGGAGCTATTCTAGTGGAGCCCAGGTGTTTGTTTTTGAGTTCGTGATCGACCCATGGATACGAGACCATAGTGCACACCAAACTTCTTCAAATTGTACAATTTTTTTGAGCCAATATTTTTGGAATGCCTTGGAGTGGGTCTTTACTCTCTTTATTTTTTTGTTACTGGTTTTGGGTACCTTGTGGTGTCCCTTTTTCCAATTATTGTACATGAGTACCTCATCAAGCCTAGTTGCTGGGACTCATACTGTGGACATGCCACTTCTATTTTGGCCCCTAGCTTCACTTGAGGGGGGTGTTAGAGTAGGTATTTACCTTAGCTCATGTCCACATTAGGTGACCGTCGGGGTCAATATATGACTCCCATTCTACATATTTTTTATTATATTTGATGTGGTTTGTGGGCATGTCTAAGTAGTCATTTGTTTTACAGGGTACAGTATGATTGACTATCTAATAACGAAACTAGAGTGACAAAGAGAAAACAACAACAAAGGTCTTTCGACCCAAAAATACCACATTCCAAACATCTCGAGAAAAATAGGCACCTGGATCAATCACTAATGTCTTGCGCACTCCTGCTCTCTTACAGGTGCTTCTATCCCATGCATTATTAGGTTTCCAAAACCTCATCAAGCATGTATAACACTATCTCCAAATTGTTCCAACAGATACTTAGTCTCGATCACTCCTTGATTGCATAGAATCAGCTATGTCATCTTCCTCTCTCATTTTCTTAGGGTTTTACATTATTGAATGCTTACTGCTTGCACATTACTGTACTTAATTACCTAAATATCATTTATTATAGTAATTTACTTTGAATCGATATTTAATTCAAATTAAATTAAATCATTTGATGAACCCCAACTCGTGATCGAACATTTAGATCCTTATTTTACATATTCTATCATATTTTTTGTCACCTAACCCCAAACCCTAGTTGTATCATGGCTCATATTTCCATATATATTGTTTATCATACATTTGTTTTGTATAATTCTTCCTAGGGCTTCATCTTTTGTCCTATCCTCTAGGTCACTTTTTAGGGATCTTATTTTGCAAATTACCTTTTCTTTCATATAATGACCTCTACATTTCCTCAAGTCTCCTTGTATCAATTACTTCAAAAGCACCCATTGTGTAAATATGCTCTCAAAAATCCATACATACAAAATATATTCCTCATGATACGCCACCTTCACAAGTAAGTGTGATTTTCAATCGTATCTCCGACCCTCCTATTAGTCCAAATAACACAACCAATTAATCCATCTTCGAGACAATTCAAGCTTTACACCTTCTTTTTCAAGATAAATTTCAAGCTATAGAAACCATGATCACATCCCTCATAGCTGAAATCCAACATCTTAAGGATGTTTCTCATGCCCATGCTATTTATCCTTCTACAACTCACCTTAATCCCATGTCTACTACATGTGCTCATACAAGTGAGATCAAGGTCTTACCACAAAAAACTCCTCTCAAGTTTGATTGAAATGTTACGCAACATGATATTCTCTCTAAGATCCTCAATCACCAGTTAATCACCTTACCACCTACTCATTACTACCCTCCTTATCGACTTACAAAATATAAAGGTCACCCATTTTACAATTATCATAAAATTAATGGACATTGTGACAATGATTGCTATGCTTTAGAACGAAGAATCGGGTAACTTGAGCACCAAGGTTTTTTCATTTGTTGCACAACATTCTACTACATGCTCATCTCCAATTACCAAACCCCAATGGGTCCCCAAATATGATCCTTCTATTTCTAGCGAGCATCATGCAATAGTCACTCATGTTCCTTCTCCAGTCATGTAAGAGTCACCACAAGCACTATCCAAGGTCAAACCATCAAAGGAAGCACAACCAATTCCATCGCCACAAGTTGAGATCCCTCACTAACCTCCTATAATTATAATTCCTCCTTTTGATTTAGATAATTCCTATGTCAATGGCTGGGACACATTTCAACATCCAACACCATGGCATGGTCTCTCTCACATTTTCAGATAACTTTCCATCACTCACACACTTAGGGGCATCGTACTTTCTCCCCTTGCATCACTATTTATTGTCTCTATCATCTACTCATATCTTATCTACTACAGTTCATGATCAGTGCTTCATGGTATCTAAAATATAATATCTATCACATACAATAACTTTGTTACCTGATGATGCACTCTTGTTATACAGTTCATACATGACTGTTGAGTGCGTAATTCCTAAATTAACTTCACATCACAAACATGTTGGTATGATCCTCATGTGCATATTTCACTAATGCCTCAAGGTTTTTGTGTAATGGTTTGTTACATTTAGTATCAGCGCAACCACCTAGGTTTGAGTCTCGGCACAGGTGGCTACACCATCATTATAGTGTTCACTCGGGGCTCATATAGGGCAGGGCATGGTCCCGTTATACGGGCACAAATCTAGCCTGGGGTCCGGCTACAAAACGTGGTGGGATGTTATGATCCTCATGTGCGGATTTCACTAATGCCTTAAAGTTTTGGTGTAACGATTATTACTAAAGCACTTCTATGAGATGTAACTGATGCTTTGGAAGTAAATTAAGGTTTGATTTAGATAGAAAATGAAGCTGATATATTTGTGGCACATCAAATTGGCATTCTAGATTCCTTAATTTCTCATTTAAAACTAAAGCCTGAAAGATTTCTTCTTTAGCCAAGTCCATACGAGTTCTAGCAAATATGGATGAGCCAATTGGATAGGTTCAGAAAATAATAGAGATGGTAGATGGGATTATTTTGGAGAAAACTACCAGCCCCTTGGTGTGCTACTTATTATTTTTGAGGCTCGACCTGATGCTTTAGTTCAAGATAGCTTCATTGGCAATCCAAAGTCTAAATGCTCTTATTTTGAAGGGTGGAAAAGAAGCAGCTCGAACAAATGCCATTTTGCATAAGGTTATTACTGAAGCACTTCCTGAATATGTGGGAAATAGTCTTATTGGCCTTGTAACTTTGAGAGATGAAGTTCCAGATCTGCTCAAGCTGGATAATGTTATAGATCTTGTTATTCCAAGAGGCAACAATAAGTTGGTTTCAAAAATCAAGGACTCAACAAAACTTCTTGTGCTTGGTCATGTTGATGGTGTTTGTCATGTGTATGTTGATAAAGCAACAAACTTGGATATGGAAAAAAACATTATTTTGGATGTAAAGACATACTATTTTATCGCTTGTAATGCCATGGATACACTTCTTGTACATGAGGATCGTAACATCCCACCACACTTCCATAGAGCCTAAATCGGGCTAGGTTTACACCCGTACTCCCATACATATAAGCCTTACTTCACCGACATTTAGGCACCCCACAGGCCCCAACTACATGATGTAACCAACCGAGTGGGATTCAAACATGAGTGGTCGCTTTGATTCCAAATGTAACGAGTCATTACACTAAAACCTTGAGGTGTTAGTGAAATCTACACATGAGGATCATAACACATGCATTAGGGGTAACACGGCCGCTATCATCTACACATCTTGCATATCCCAACACACCATCACTTTCGTATAACATCTACACATATAGGTTGTATTTACTTTTGTTAGCTTATATTATTTACGTGTTACACTTTGTTTATTGTGCTAGTTGGATACTTAGTATGTCATTATCTATTTATATACACACATACGTGTTCACATGGTATCTCGAGGTGAATGCAGGACTTTCACATATTCTTACGTTATGCATGATGCTCGCTCGACACTATTCTTTACCAATCCCACCGAGGCTCCTGAGGGCATCTAACTTTACTATTCTCCTACTCCACATCACAGGTCCTATAGTTATGATATTTATTACTTTTATTACTATCACTTACTTTTCTACTGATCTATACATGCTTTCACATACTATTTATCTTTCTAACATGCTTGATCCGAAAATCAAATTTAACTAGCAATTGTGCACACACATTTCTTTTCTTTGTATTGATTTTCGATGTAAAAATTGAGCATTATATCCTTTTGTATTTTTAATAAAAGAATTAAAACTACAAGTATTGTGCAAATATTTAAAGAAATGAAGAGAATTCACCAGCAATTTGACACAAGAATTGATAACGGAGTTTGGTGCTTGAGGACTATGTCTCCAGTCCAAATGAATGGGACTAGTCTATTAAAATCTTGAAAATAATTCTTTACAAAGAATTATACAAAATTCTAACCTTCTCACATTCTTCCTCTATAAAAAATAATAGGGGTTTCTTTTTACATCTCCTCAAAATTCCACTCCTAGCTCAAGTTATGAGCATTTCAATATTTTTGCACAGACCCGAATGCTATTCAAATAAAATAACACTCCTTTTATATTGTTTCTAAGCCTCCTAGCATACCGGCTGGGCACTTATCCTTTTACACGGCCCACCCAGGTTCCATTCTCCTCCCCATGCATTTGACTTATCTCTTAGGGAACAATATCCCACATTTGGCGCATATTAAAGTGGAGGAGGTTTTAAAAGGTAGGCGGTGCAATGTTTTAAGTGGCTTAAGAGCCACCTTAGCCGTGGGAAGTGGGCACATTTGTTGGTTGGAAGGATGGTGCATGGATATGTATAGACATAGTATTTTTAGGCACCTTGAATAATGCTTATGGAGGTTAAGCCAAATAAATACCAATTATAGATCAAGCTATGCAACCATATAAATATTCGTATGGTTGCATAGCTTGGTCTCAGTAAATGGTATCGAGCTGTTCTCTGTTTCCTTAGAGCTATAAAAGATCTTTTGATATTAATGATAAATTACAAGACTTGTTGCTTAATTCTTGGTGTTTGAAAGTTTATTGTGCATCTTCATATCCATCTGTGAAAGCAAGTTGATACACTATAAGCTAGGCAAAGAGGTGAGGCTCCCGCAAGTAAGTCACCGTGTTGAGCGCAGTTTAGGTTGAAGCCCGATACCGTAAGTCCTGCAGGAAAGTTGCTTGTTAGTTACAGTTCTAAAATGGCATCTGAAAATCGCAATGAACTCTCTTCTCTTGATTTTGACCAAGATCTTGTAAGTATTTCTGAAGTTTTTCTTGTAAATTCTGCTATAGATGTGCAAGAAGAATCTGATCCCTTACCTGCTTGGAAGTTACCAAAGATCCCGTATGATCAAGTCTATGCTAAGGTTTCTAATTTTCATTTAATAGCTATCTACTTACTTTAAAAACCCGTGAATCTATGATACAAGTGTCTCAAACATCTTCTGGAGAGTATAATATCCCTTTGATTGATCCTACTGATATAAAATCTCTCAAAAAACAAAGTACTTATAAGTTTTCCCATATAGGTTGTGTTCAAATAGGTATAACTCCTTTGTTTCGTCGTGGTTTGAATGCTTCTATTCTTTGTTGTTTAATGGATCTTCGTTTTTGATAATTTTAAAGATTCTTTGTTAGCTGCAATACAAACTGGCCTTCATAATGGTCCTATATCCTTCAATGTTTATCCCAATTATCCTATCAGTCTTACGAAGGATGATCTGTTGAAAGAAGTCCTGAAACTTCATTTAGCAACCACTAGTCTAAATATGAAGCTTGGTTCCTGTCCTTTAGCCATTCACTACAAGGTCATATACCGCCCGGTAAACACTATGTACCACTGTAGTCAAATATGGCATTACCAAAGGCAAAGCGAGTGGTGAGTCATGTTAATGTAGAAAGTCAAAAATAGAACCAGAGTTAATTTCATGGTCACAGATCAAAGTACCAAAAGAATGGACATTGTCTAAAAAATTCCTGCAAACCAGCCAGCCAAAGCTTGAAAATGCTACAGCTGTAAATGAGTCCAAAAATAATGTTACTTTGTCTTTTAGAAGTAAAATTTCTTTGTCTTCTATTCCCAAATCTAGTTCTGTTAGATATGATAGTTTAGTCTTTTCTTTAGGTGAGTCATCATCTTCTAAGCCGTAAAAGAGCAAGTATTTTTGTGTAGTCACAATAGTCTTGTTCATGATCCTAACACTGATTATCTTTGGTGCAATGATTGTGAGCAACTCATAAAACAAAAATATGTTCCATCTAATGGCCCAACCATTAGTATGGCGTCAAGAGCATCTCCCAGTTCTTCATCTTTTCCATCATTAGATAGTTCTAAAGTTCTGTCTCCTGATCAGACCCAAAAAGTTGTCTTCTGGTATCAAAGGTCTGTAGACAGACAAATTGACCCTCTGAGTCTTCAAAAATGCTAAATTGGACAAATAAAGCTGTAAAAATGTCCATGACAGATTACAATCTCAGGAGTCTATATTGGCTGAAATGGAAAAGACGCTAAAAGCAATTGAGCTAAATCAAAAAGGAGATGTATCAGGTGCTCTAAAATTGTTAAATTCAAAAATAGATGATGTCGGTCGACAGTAAAAAGAGTCAAAAGTCATGTACGAATAATGCTCAAACTGTGTCTTCTTGTATAGATATTCCTAAAGTTATTACTCAGAATGTTATAGATATTGTTCAGCCTCTTGTAGATCATACAGTAGGCATTAAAAGTGATGTTTCCTCTAAGTTAGGAACCACCCATAAACTTGTTCAGTCAAGTCTTCTACACTTCATGAGTCAACAGAGCATATAAGTAATAAAATTGATATTGTTCAAGAAACATCGGAGTCCTCTACCAGTCATTGTTCCTAAAATAGAACAGATCTTGGATAATACCAAGAAATATGAAGAAATAGAAGGTGATTGGTCCCAAGTTGTATCTTGGAAACAAGTCTCTAGATTGCTGGAACTCCTTCTTCCCAAAGATAAAGAGCTTTTATCCCAATATAGTCCATTGTTTTTTCCAAAAGATGATAAAAAGTCTATAGGTATGGTTAAGATTAAACCAAAAGAAGCTGAAGGAATGATTTTAGGAGAAACCTCCAATCCAAATCCTGAACCTCTTCAAGGAATGGCTAGAGTACAGACACTTCAGCCAAATTGGTACAAAGTAGAGTGTTGTACCACATAAGAAATAAAGGAAATGGTGCATGGCATGATAGGATGGGGAAATTCTCAGTTAGAAATGTACAAAAAGATCCCCATGCAATAGCTTCACCATTGCAAATGGATTTGTAGGAATAATCAAGGAATGGTGGGACAACTGTTCCACACTAATCGGATATCCTATAGAGTGGATTAATGGGACTTACTACCGCTATAATAAAAGAGTTCATAGGAGATGTAAATAATAACAAGTTTCAGAATACTTCTTTGTTTCTTAGAGCTAGACTTTGTGATATGTCTAGAATAAAAGAATATCAATGTTATATGCAGAAATTGTATTATAATTCTGGCAACATAAATGATGCTACTATGAGATTAAGATATGTTGAATCTTTTCCTGCATACTTTGCTACAGAATATAAGAAATCCATGCATGGGAAAAATCCAGATGAGCTAAGTTTTGGTGCAATAAATCAAATTATTGATGAAACTAATGCAAGGCTTTGCAGAGAAAAGTATGAAAGAAAAAAATCAATCAAGGCCGAGAAGCACCTTTGTCATAAATTCTGCCAGATGTTCCAAGATGACCCATTTGGTTGTGATGATTTCACACCCCATAAGAAAAAGGTATGTAAATATTGTTCTTCTTTTTTAAAGGGGAAGGGTCGAGGAAATACAAGAAATATAAGAAATTTGATAGATTTACTGCATTTAAGAAACCATATAGAAAGTATGTTTTCCGAAAAAGAAATATGTAGGAAGGAGAAAGAATTTTACTCCTACTTGTTTCATTTGTAAAGGAAAACACTATGCCCCGATTTTCCTCAAAAGGAACTGAAAAGGGTAAAACTAAGGTAAATGCCCTTGCTACTAAGGGTATTACAGAAGAAAATTATTGTCTAATCAATGATTCCGATAAATACTACTCTTCAAATATATCTTACCACCTCCAGATGAGGATTTTCGATTAACAATATACAACTTTCTCGATTACGATAGTGATAGCACTAATTCTGGTTATGATTCTTTACCATCTTTTGTAAATATGGTGGTCTCTGTAAATATGAATGCTAACTTCCTCATCCTTTGGTGCCTTTATCTTTTGATCTTCTTTTAAAGCAACTTCAAATTTCGAGACAGAGTGAGTATGAAGATTGTCCCCATGGGATACTACAAGAAAGATCTTTCTTCGAACTAAAGTCAGAGAATTGGAAAACAAGTATTTCCAACAATCAAGAATAGAGCAAGACAGAAAGATCAGAATTGAAGAAGAAGAAGAAGATTTATCTTGTCAAGAGCAACCTTTCTCTCCAGGTCCCCAGTAAGGCCTCCATTCCAAGAAAGAATTCACCAAAGGAAAACTCCTTACAGAGGAAGAGGACGAGGACAATTTAGAGGAGGAAGAGCTCAAGAAATCTTCCACAAAGAAATTTCCCATTTCTCTTTCCAAAAGAAAAAGATACGAAGAATATCAGAACCTATACTAACACAATCGGTTCCAAGAATTCCCGATCTTGAATCATTGAAGACACGGAGAAGAAGAATAGAATTTATCCGAAATTCATAGCCAAGGCTACTAATGAGTATAAAAAGCTCATTGAAGAAGAAGAACGAGACAAAAAGAAGCAGAAGCTGATGAAGACCTTGAAGAAGCTTATCAGCAAATTCTTCTACAAGAAGCACAAGAAGGAGCTTGAATGCCTGATCCAGATTCAGAGGTATGCACTTTGTTAAATTTTCTCAAAATCCATTCATATCCCTTATCATTTGCATTCCAAATATAAATCCCTATTCCTTAGATGCAATGATAGATACTAGTGCAGACATCAGTATGCTTAGGTCTAAAGCTATACCTTCTGATTGCTGGACTAAAACCTATTAAAAATTCATTTTGACAAAAAAGAGGTTGTCTCAAATTTTGTAGCCTATGTACCAGTTAGGATAGAAGAATTTGTCAGAACCCTCAAGTTCTACCAACATGACATGCTATCCTATGAATATCTCATTGGAGTTAATGCATTACAAGATTGTGGAACCTTTAGCCTCAGTAAAGATTTTATATCCCTATCTAATCCTGATGTAAAGATTCCCAGAAAATATATGTTTCAGAAAATTGTCCCACTATATGAACATAGGAAAGAATCCAACCATGATTGGATTCATAAATCTATTTCATTATGTAAATCCAATATTGATGATATTGTTTCAAAGATCAAAAAGATCTTTGTTCTGACAATCCACATGCTTTTATTTCTAGAAGAAAGCATGTCTGCTCTCTTGATCTACAGATTTTAAAAGATAAAGAAGGCAATGAAATTGTGCCAAAATTCAAAGCACATCATAGAGGAATGATTCCCTCTGAGAGAAAAGAATGCCATGAAGAAATAAAGAAGCTTCTGCAAGGTGGTTTCATTCAAGAATCAAGTTCTCCATGGGCATGTGTAGCCTTCTATGTCAATAAAAGAAGTGAGCAGTTGAGACAGAAGAAAAGGCTAGTCGTTGACTATAAGCCTTTAAATAAATTTGTTTCTGCATTTCAGCATCCTATCCCTACAAAAGATGATCTGCTTGCACGAATTAAAGGATCCAAGGTTTACAACAAGTTTGATTTAAAAAGTGGATTCTGCGGATCTTCTTGAAGTCCAAGATACTTACAAAATACAGCTTTTGTTGTCCCCGATGGACAATATGAATGGAAGGTACTCCCTTTGGTCTCAAAACAACACCTTCAATATTTCAAAAGAAAATGGATTCTATTTTTGGTGATCTTTCTAATTTTTACTAGTATATATTGATGATATTTTGATATTTTCAAAATCTCCAAAAGATCATCTTGAGCATCTAGAAAAATTCTATGATACAATCTACAAAATGGTTTATGTCTATCTCCTACAAAAATGGAGATATTCAAAGATGAAATGGATTTTCTAGGCATAAAAATCAAAGATGGATCCATAGAAATGCAAAAGCATGTAGTATCTAAGATCCAAGAATTCCTTGATGAAATCAAGGAAAAGAACAACTACAGAGGTTTCTTGGGTGTGTGAACTATGTTGCAGGATTCTACAAGAATATTGCTGCAGATAGAATTTTCTTGAATAAAAGATTGAAGAAGAATGCTCCAGCCTGGAATGAAGAGATGACACAGGCTGTCAAAAGAATCAAAAGACAAGTCTTGGACTTGCACAGTATGTCCTTGCCTCGGTCAAGGAACAAAAATAATTGAAACTGATGCCAGTGAGAATTTTTGGGGTGCCATTTTGAAAGAAAGAATAGAAGAAGGTAAAGAAAAGGTATGTAGATATGCTTCTGGTTCTTTCCAAGGATCTGAGTTGAAATACCATTCAACTCATAAAGAAATTCTTGCTGCCAAGAAGGCTATTAAAGCTTTCTTATTCTTTATACAAAATGAACATTTTATTTTGAGATCGGATCTAAAAGATTTCAAGGCTAGATTAAACAGTGGTGATCCGGAAAACAAGACTGCATTCATAGAATGCAAAGATGGGGACTATGGTTCGACAATTTCTCTTTTGATGTCGAACATATTAAAGGTAAAGATAATTCTCTTGCTGATTTTGCAAGCAGAGAATTAAATCAGACCAGGAATGTAAATGTTACTCAAATTTTTCATGAGTTTGTAGAGTATCTGGAAAACTGAAACCTGTCAGAACTATTTAGAATCAAAGAAGAGGTGTGATAATACTATGTCTTGGGAAGCACAACATTTGCTTCTTTCCAGAGGTATTATTTCAATATCACCCTACCAAATGACAGAAGTCGCATGCAAATTTATGGATCCAGTTCCTACTTCTAAATTTCATTCACTTCAAGATCCTATGGTTTTTGTACTCTGCAATGGCAATGGAAACACTCCAGGATATGTGGAACCGTAAATGATAACAGGCCTATTGAAGCTTTGAGACTAAGATAGTTGGTTCCAAGACAAAACACTCTATGGAGATTTGAATTCTCTAGACTCTGGCCAGAAGGACATCCACTGGAGAATGACATATGGAATCGGTTTGAGCACTCTGGTGATAGGCAATACATTTCTAATCATTTTAAATATTTTCTTTTGAAGTATTTTCCTACTAAAATTTCTGACAATCCTTTGCTAAATGTATCTCCAAACACTGCCAGAAACATTCTGATTAATTGTAAAATAAATTGGTATGTTAAGGTTCATTATTATTTGAGGACTAATATTTTTCAGGGACATCATGCAAATCCAAATGGCCAACTATGGAGAAGGATCATTCTCATCACACCATGAATATTCATCCTCCTGCTCCTGGTTATTTCTTGAGGATTCCAAACCAATACATGTTCCCTACAAGACGTCATCTAAACAGAAATGAAGATGGAAACATTTGTATCCGAGAGAATGGTTTGAACGGAACACTCGTAATCTACACTACGAAAGGACTGATGAGGCTTCCACCTCATCAGATGATGACATTGGACCCAGTGTATAGTTTAGTCCTTAGCTATGACGAAAAGCTTGTTGTTGTCTTTAAATAAAGTAAGATAATATTCGGTTTTGATCTTATCCAAAGCATGGTGGACCTCCCCACTTTCTAAAGACGTTATTATGGGTGGTGTGTACCCATACATGTCCTCCTGCTTTTCATAAAGTAGGAATATTTTGTCTACCTAGGTTACTGGTTTCCGGTTCTCAAGTTCTACTTTGATCCGGTAATGACCTCTCATATTCCTATAAATAAGGATATCGAGACTCATTCTGATCAAGGAAAAATTAGCCAAAGATCATTGGAGCTTGTGGAGTTTTAGAGTCAAGAGTCAAAAGATTACTTTGTAAGTTTTAAGTTTGAGATCATTTGTAGTATTCTCGCTTCCCGCTCATATAAATATTTGTATGGTCGTATAGCTTGTCTCGTAATTTGGATTAAATGCGTGGAATATGGAATTAAATAAAATGCGTGGAATATGGTAATTGCATAGTTTAAAATGGCATATCAAATAGTCCCACATGCATAGCACAAATGCAATTAGAGGCATATATATACACAAGTTGGTATAGTGATAAAATGAGAAGGAGGCCAAGACACCCCTCCATAATCGAGTGTGTCGAACCTAGCTGAGGGCCCAAAGTAAATAGCGGGGTCCATTTGTCTCGTGAACGAGTGTCCAAGACCGGCATTCCCAAAAACCACTTTTAGTTCGTCACACAAATTGTCCACGTGTCGCAATATAATTGAAACACTTGGCGAGCGTGCACACGTCCAACCTGCACAAAACTCCAAATTTTTCCAGTTGCCCAAAAATTTCAGCGGGCTATAACTTTTGCAAACAAGCTCTATTTCTTGCAAACAAGATATCAACGAAATCATATAATTTTTCTCCACACTTTAAAAATGACTACAACTTATTCTCGAGAAGATCTTAGATTGGTGTTTCTATGTGAGGATCCTCTAGATCAATGCTAACGATTGTTTCATGTGTAGCATTTTCCTTATAGGATTCTATACAACCACTTTTATTTTTTACTTCTTGATTGTTATTGTTTTCCATTATTTTTGGGCTATGGCTATGTATTGCTTCATCATTTTTTTCTTATGGACACTTCAGCCCTAATTGTCTTGTGACATTATGAGTGATGTCCCATGTATGCAACCCACTTTTCATGGTCCATCTTGTCTTCATAGTTGCTTGTTACCCAATATTCTATTACATGTTATCTCTTTTACACTAACACTTGTTTCTAGCCTATATTGTTTGCATGTGCCTTGGTTTATACCATGCACATCCCCTACACCCTATAGGTATCCAGTCCACAATATGTATATCAATTTCAAGTCCTCTCATTTGGGTTGCCTCCTACATTCCTCGCATGCACCCCAAACAAGGGGGGCAACTATTGAGTGAACAATCAACCTCCCAGCAGCACAGAGCTCCAGAGATAAAACATCACAAGACATAATTGGCAAAGGCACACAGTTACAGAGTGGTATAGAATCAGACTTAGATCACAAAAATTGAGCAGACACTAATGCCTAGTAGTAGACAGGAATGGTGGGTGTTTGTGTCCCACCTGGGTACTTGTGTCCTGGAGGAAAAATCAGATAGTTTCTCAATTCAACACATTTTATAGTAGTTTACAGTATGGATCTATAGTATCAGACATTTGTCTTTAGTTATAGAATTCACCAATTCATTTACAATTCGGTAACAAATCAGGACGTGCCAATCTGTAATGGCACTTATCATTTGAAAAGAGCCATGACAGGAGAGAAAAAATACCTCTCCCCAAAACTCTTATCTTGGCGTGAAAGGAGAAAAAAATACATCAACAAGTAAAAGTTCTAATAACACGCTACTACACATATGATTCACCCCTAGGGTCTACCTCCCTTTCTTATTTATCACACTTCACATTGTAACCACTTTACGCTTCACATGACTACTCATCCACTCGACACATTATCGGCTACATTCTTCTCGAGATTACAAGGTACATATCTTCTATCTACTTTTTATTATCGAGTATTCACTCAACGTCATAAAGTGGAGGGAAATGTAGACATAAATATATGCACTTGGGTACATGTCTTGGTCCTAAAGCATACTAATGTATACACGATTCCTAAGCAAGAAAACTAGTGGTTGAAAACTCCTTTTGGCCTTTTGGTTACTTTATCTCTTGTATTTTACTGGTTTTACACATCTTACAGTTCTACGGGCACTTGACTGATTTACCTTTTAATGGCCTTGTACACTAGCACCTAGTTAGGATAGAAGCGCCCAGTGATCTTGTCCCTCCCAGGCACTCATGTACCTCTTTTTCTTCTTCTTACTCTTTTGGGTCCTTTTCGATTCTTGGTCACATTTTAACACTTTGGGTCAGCCTTTCAGTTATCAATTATGAAATTCACACAAGAGAATCATATATATACTTAGTTATTTCTTCTAAATAAGGGGTCAAACACTATAAGCATTATCTATCACCACCTAAGCTTTTACAAAGGCATAAGATCACTACAAAGGATACAACTAGCACATTCATACAAGGGACAAGGGTTGCATCGATCTACACACATTGCATAGGAAGGGGATTTCATTCTATTCCATCACACACATTTTGCATACTTGGGACAAATCTAGATCTATCCCACTAACATCATGCAACTTGCAAATTGCACAATGGCAACTTAGGACACAAATACACACACACATGGAAATCTACATGGATTCTAAGATGTAGTGCAATGCTCAATCATAAGTTCACTCTTTGGGTGACTATCGGGGTCATCCCGACTCCCCATTCTACATCTTTTTATTAGATTTGATATGGTTTATGGGCATGTGTAGGTAGTCTTTTTTTTACAGGTTACAGGCATGACTGATAATTGAACAAAGAAACCAAAGTGATAAAGAGTGAACAACAACAAAGGTATTTCAACCTAGAAAAGACCAAGTTTCAAATATCTAACCGCATAGGGACATAGGCATCCAAATCATTCACTAACACCTGGGACACCCTTGTCCTCCTACGAGCACTTATGTCCCATGCATTCCTTGGTTTCCAAACTCATCGATCATGTCTAACATTGTCTCCAACTTGTTCCAGCATATACTCAATCTCGATCACTCCCAGATTGTATAGAATTAGCTAAGTCATCTTCCTCTCTCATTTGCTTAGGGTTTTAAATTATTAAATGCTTATTGTTTATGTGTTACTATACTTAATTACCTAAATATTATTTGTTACAGTAAGTTACTCTGAATCGATATTTAAGTCAAATTTGATTAAATCACACATATGTTAGTGCTACAAATCAAGGAGTTCCAATGTCATGTAAGAGTGACTTCATAGTCATCAAAAATGTTGATTATTTCCCCACTAGATGTCATGGTACTTTCAATTTATCTATAAATGCTTTCACTAATATCAAGATGATCCTGATGTTGGGAATGTTAACATCAACTATCATTAGTATGTGCTCATCTATTCTCCTACTATTATCATGGCTAGCAATGAGCCTTGACCATGTGACCTCTTAGTGGATATGCCATCTTACCAACATCGGGAGGAATTTAGATAGATATGCATGATGGTTTGGAAGAACTATTTAGTAAATGTTTAAATGGTTAATCAATAAATGTTTTTTTTTTAAATTGTAATTAGTACCATCAAACTTAAGAAAATTTTACCCGTCAAATCTCCCCGACACATTTTGTGGAGTTCACCAACCTAAATAGTTTATACCCTTCAAATCTCATCACTGGCACCTCGGGCCTCACGACGGACTTTGATCATCTACAAATTTCTCCCAATAAAATGCACCTTTATGGATGCATGCCCCCATAAAATATATGCATGCCCATGGATGGGCGGGTCCATTGTCATATTTCATATAAAAATGTCAAAAAAAATCAATATATCAATTTGACAATAAATGGTTGCATTTGTTCATATGCAACTCGGTTGGATTATGCACCGATGGACAACAAGTTGTTAAGTTTGAAACCCAAAAATTGCAACTAAATGGAATGTGTTTTTTAACAATAAAAATTTGGAAAAATAAACTATGTAAAAACACAACATATGCATCTAATAGGTGTATTGAAATTTTATGGGTACAAATGCATTCTCTCAGAAAATAGCCCTCACCAAAAATTTCGCTAGTCCTTAGATTCCTCGGTGACTCGTGAGTCTATGTTGATGGTGACTCGATAATGGTTCAGTGTTGATGTTTCTCAAAGATGGGATCAGCGATGAGATTTGAAGGGTAAACTATTTAGTTTGGCGAGCTCCGCAAAATGTGCTAGGAGATTCGATGAGTAAAATTTTCTTAACTTGATGATGATACTAAATATAGTTTTAAAAAAAGATATTTATTAATCAAGAATTTAAACATTTACTAATTATTATGCTTAGGTTGAAGGCATTTATTTATATCACTTAGAATTGGCGTGTCTTTCTGACACAACATAGAATATCCGACGGCGCAACAATCTTTGGTCGTTGAAGTATGATTTTATTGACACCATCCATGCGGCATAATGCTCTAACTTTTATACAAAGAAACTCAAGTTTTTCCTCACGGCTGGAAAGGTGTATCTCAGACTGCCCATAATGGCCTATAATTGCCACTGCATAGAGGCAACTGTCATGGCCCAAATCGCACATCAAATAGTCATCTACATACTGTTGGAAGCACAATCACTAAGAGGGGAGGTGACTCAATGTTTTAAAAATTCTTTTCAATTGCACATGTAAATTCATACACCATTGAGCATTGAGAAGATTAATCAATACACATACAACCATACACATGAGTAATTAACACAAGAACACAAAATGTATGTGGGAAACCCTCAAGGGAAATAAAACCCACTTTGAAACACTTGTATATATAATTACACAACACAAATATCTCTTTAGTGAAGCACCCACTTCACAAGTAACACCCACGCCTAACACTTTAGTGGGCATCTACTTCACAAGGAGCACCAACCCCTATTTAGTAGAGCACCCACTCTACAAGGATGGCTACAACCCTCAAGATGGCCAAACACCCACTTAACCACCTAAATATGAAGATTACCTCTGAAAACTTGTTGCTCAACAATTGATGATGACCACTTCTTCAAACCTAATGGTTTACACGCCTAATTGGATAAACTTGATGATAAAATTACAAGCCCAAGTGGATAAATTTGATAAAATTAAAAATAAAAAAAAGGTTGAGAATTGACGTGAGAAAAACAACCATCATAATATTATCTCATTGAAAGAGGAGAACTCATTTTTCCATATTTTGAAGTGACATAATTCAATAGAGATCCATATATCAAGATGAGATAGTCCCTTTAGAGTTTTTTTAATATATGCATAAATGCACACATACATGTACATAATTTACACATATGAATACATGTGTGTGTGTGTGTGTGTGTGCGTGTGTGTGTGTGTGTGTGTGTGTGTGTGTGTGTGTGTGTGTGTGTGTGTGTGTGTGTGTGTGTGTGGAAGTAATTAATTAGAAAATTAATATTTTCATTTCACATTTAAAGAGCTTGGAGTTTTAATCATGCTTATGGCCAAAGAAAAATACCTTAAGAGTTTTTATACCAATGTAGTTCTTATTGATACTCTCGTTTGACCAACTACTTTTTATGGATAAAATATTTGAGAACCTTCTCTAACGAAAAGCTTGTAATTTTTGTTCATTTGGAAAGAATTATTCAATGTAAAAACATAGTTCTTATAAAGAACTATTTAAAGTAGAAATGATTCCTCATTTAATACCATTTGAATTTTATGCCAAATTTGTTAACTTGGACATTATTATTTGGTGGGTTTATTATTGAAAATAAAATTAGTACATCGATACTAAGAAACAAAAAATTAGGTAGCCAAAATTAAGATGAAAAATAAATATTAGATCAAAGATAATACAAACAAATTAAGATAGAACATATACGTGAAAAAATATAATACCAAATAAATTATTTAACAATGGTATATAAATAAGGCATTAATTTTTTTATAAAGGGTAAAATTCACTTCCTTAAAGAGGTGAGAATGAAACATGGTTTACCATGACCTAATATTTTAGGAAAAATATCTAAACAAAGGTATTGAAATTAAAAAGAACTTAAATGAGGGCAAATTCCAATGACCGTTAGGTAAAGAATGAATAAAATACTAAAACTAACAACCATAAGTGAAATGTATGATGGGAATGCCGAAGGAAATTTTTATAAGGATTCATATTAGAAGGAGAGAAACATTGGGAGAGGAAGAGGGGTGAAGATGAAGGGGTTAGAGGATGAAAAAGTGTTGGTGCACTAAAAATAGAAAGTACAAACAATGTGAACTTGGAACTTGGAACAACACGACGTCGCATTTGGAAATCCTTCGAAGGAGAACATGGGTGTTGTTCAAGACGTTGTAGAAACAATTTATAGGTATATATGTGAATGTAAGGAGTGGTAGAAAAATATTTGGCGCGAAAATGCAACAAAAACAGACAAAGGCTCACCCCCTAAAAGAAAAAGCAAACCAAAACAAAACTACTCCCCCTCATGGCTTTCATATGTATTGTTGATCTAATTGTTACATGGTAGGTGGAATATTGCTTAATAAACACTCTTACACTACATATTAAATGTGTGTCCTCTTTTTCCAATCTTCAATCTACTTGTCTTTTACCTACATATCATTTTATAATAAAATATTTATGTATCTACACCTCTTGGTAACTACATATTAAAACACGTCCGAATCTCCCATCCACCTATCAAGCATATATACAAATAGAGCACTCTGTCATTTTCCAATAATAGAAATAAAATTAGTGTATTATCATTGGTAAGTAAGGCAAGTCACTTGCACACATTGTATTGGTGTTGGGAGCTTTCACAACAATTAAACGTTACCCACACCTTGTATGCCTTTTTATCAATATTTCCTTGATATGACAAGTATAAAAATGAAATTTTAGGGTTTGCAAGTTATAGATATTTTAGATTTATCCGCATACTTGAACGCCATTATCAATTTTTTTCTTAATAGGACAAGTTTAATGTAGGAAATTTAGGGTTTACAGAGATAGGACACATTTTAAATTTACGTTTAAGGGAATTTGATATAAATATTCCTTAGATTAATAAAATTGTGGTTTAAAAGATATGATATGAATCATATAGCTTCAAAAAAATTTTGTATCTGCGGTTTTTTTCTCCATCTATTTAATAGCAAAATAACAGTTGAGCGGAAAAATAGACCCATGTCAAACAAATCCACCAACCACGCTAGGTGCTCTTCAAAACCCAAAGCATAACATGGAGAGTGATACATCCTAAATGCCCTTTCACACCTGTCATTTTCCTTGCGTAATAATAAAATCACTTTATTTGAGATTCGAGGCATTAACCACCTGAAACCCAAGTTAACGTTGTAAATTTAGCAGTAATTGGATAGTTGCAGCGAGAATTAAATTCCACCAATTTCCACTGAAACGCCACCACAACCTCTCTATTCCCGATGCCACCTCTTCCCTGCCCATTTGCTCCCCCATACGGGCCACTACCGCATTTATCATTTTGACATGCGCCCAACACATCTACACGAAATGCGATTGTTATTTTGGTGGAAGGAGATTTACATGAATTTCCTAAGCATAAAGAAATAGAAAAGTGGAAAAATGGGTGATGGGCTTCTGAAGACGATGCAGTCGATGGAGAATACCCACGAGATAAATGCAGACAATATTTACACAGTGTGGCACCAAGATCTAAACCCACCCCAACAATTGTTGCTTTCCCAAGATGGTATTCTCCCCTTCTTGAAGGAAGACACCTACAAGAGCGACACCACACTCTGCACCGCTCTCATTGATTTAATGGTGGACGGGGAATTGATTGTCGGACAAAAAAACTACAGATTACGGAAGAAGAGATTCAGCAAGCCACGTGACATCCCATCTCAGGTAAGCATGTCTCTCCCTCTACATATTATGACCGACTTTAGATTACAGTGAAGCTTACCAAATTTAAAATCGGCACAAATAATTCGGGATTAAAATATCCTCTTTTTACTATATACATATTGATTGATATGGCTTCTGTATCTATATCTGGAGAATGTTCAATGGTCTCTGAGAGGAAACTACTACCTGCTGATGCTTTCTTTATTGTATGCAGAAGAAGAAGAAGATTGAGGGTTTGGAGGTGCTTCATTCAAGTGTAATGTTTAGCTGTATCGATTTTGCTTCTTCTTTCTGAGCACCTATGCCACGTGCACTGTAACCTTTGCAACACCATTCTCGAGGTACACAACTGCAGTCTGCACTTTCAATATGACAGTCCACTCAGTTTGCAGTGGCGCACAAGTGTTGGATTTCAACACATGTCCCGCAAATAAACACTGCACCATTGATTTCTTGCAATTTGTCAGCACCCTCATTTTTGGAAAGCATCCACCGAAAGATGTCCTCTTGAGTCATTGATTGAGTTTACCCTTCGCCATGGTACCCTTCACTCATTTTACACCTATGAGTGAAGCGGCAGCCATCATGGCCATGACCCATTCCCCCATGCTTTCCTTGATTTTGGTCTTCTGTAATAGGTAAATTTTAGTGCTTGTTTCCCATTTGAGATTCAAATTTGAATTATTAAAAATGTGCCTCGCCTTGCTTGACAAAACCATCTCCATCCCCACACCGCTAAAGCTTATCATCGCTAAGTCCCGTAATCACCATTTTGTTGATGATTACGATTCATCCCATTTTATACTTTCTCACTCAAAAAAAATCATTTTGAATTCATCATTCCCGTGACTAAGATCACCCGATTGTGAGGAACCATATTTAGGGCGTGACTAATCGAGGGTCCAACCTACAACTATAACAATCAAAGATTTTGGTCCTCAATTCAACTCTCCTATATCGGGAGGATTTGTCTTTATCCCTTTTCACCATAAATGGCAATAAATTTACATTATGTCACTTGTTGGAAGAAGTTGTAGAATAAAATAAAAGGGTTCTCAGTCCCTCATTTAAAGGCATGAAAATGTCCTCTCTCCTCACGACTTGTTCTATTTAATATTTTCTTAAACGAACCTCCTTATTTTGGTCTTGTGTAATCGGCCTTTAAATTTTAGTGCTTTCTTTCCCATTTAAGCCTTCATTGTGGTTTCCTATTCTTTTTAGGCACTCACCTTGCTTAATAAATATCTTTCAATGTTCGTAAAAGCTTATTGTTAAATAGTTGTTGATGATTCGATTGTAAACTTCTCCTCATAATATTATAGAATTACAATAAGTGTATGTGAATACTAATAAATATAGACGTCCGATTTTTAGCGATAATCAGATGTTCTTAAAATTCTTAAACTATAATAATCAAAGATTTTGATGATCTCTATAATGTTTCTTGTTTGTTGCTTCCAATTGCCATAAATGGTGATAAATTTTCATCTTGAAAAATTTGTAACCCTCATTAAAAAACATTCCCACAATGAAATCTTTTTTAGAGATATACTCCATATTATTAAAACACCTAAAATGAGTTGTAATCAAAGATTTGGGTTCTCAATTTAACTCTTCTACATCATTTCCCCATTTTGGGCATATAAATGAAATAAATTCAATGTTCATGATTGTTTGAAATAACAAATGCCTCATTCATTATGTGGCACTTCTGATAATTGCTTTTCCTAAAAGCAACTATAATGTTACTTATTTTTTGTTCTTCAAATTTGTATTCTTAAAATGTAAAAAGAACACAATCTTTTGATGATATAATGTTTCCTTGTACTGCTTTGAAGAAAACGATATTTTCTCATCTTGATTTCATTCTGTAGCATGCATCTAAAAATGACATTCTTCATATGAAATCTTTTCTGTACTTGTGATTATTAAAACAACAGTATGAGATATACCTTATGTTTGTTTCTGTGTTCATTTTTATCCCCATTTTGTTATAAATATAATAAATTTTACTTTCATGAGCTTGAAATGCAATCATGATGCCTCATTCACTTATGTGGCACTTCATGAGATGTTATATTTCTCTTGAACTTGATGTTCTTGCATATTGTCTTCAGTTGTAGCTTACTAGTTGTAAGGCTTAGCTGGTCGAGTGCTCTTCCCTCAATGTGGGGGCTCAAATGATATAATTTGTGAAATCTTCCAAGTAATCTCTTTGTTCTCCCTCCATTGTTAGGGCTTGACTGATAGGAAGATGTAGATTGAGGAGTGAACTTACCTGGTCGAGTGCTCTCTTCCCTCGAGGAGTGAGTATAGTGAACCCCCCAACTGATGAGAGGATGTAAACGACCCGAGTGAGCCTGAGTTCCCGTCATGTTCATTGACACATCTAAGGCAAACAAAAAGTTGTCCTGCATCACTTTAAATATTGCAACAACAAGATATAAACTTTAAATATGACCATTGGTGGCACTGAAATTTAACCCTTGATTATTGGCTATCGAGGCTTTAATCCTACTTTACTTTACTTTAAATATGACACCCCGGTGCCATTTCTATTTTGTGAATTATTGTAACATTTTTGTATTTACTTTATCATTTTTAAAACTTTGCAGAGATAAAAATGCCCACACAAATAAATTTGACAAATAAGAAGAATTTTATATGGATAATACAATACCTATAATAATGTCAATAGTGCACTTATTGGTATCATTACCTGTCTATTATTGGTATCATTCACTGTCAACAATTTTCTATATGGAGGAAATAATTTTGAAAAATGTTGAAAAACACAATGTGTTTTTCATCATTGTTGAAAACACACTGTGTTTTTCAACAACGAAATTTTAAACTAATTTCTTACTATAATTACTATAATTGAAAAACTACTTTTAAATTTCATGACATCCCATATTATACCTTTATAAACCATCAGTTATAGTTACTTTTAAACTTTAACATTGAAGAATTGAGTTCTATTTTAATGTCCACAAGTTTTCCTCCTCCCTTAAAACGTATACAATTTAACTCCATGCAGAGTTTTCCTATTTTAATATTTTTAAATAAAGGAAAGAAAAAAACACATGGCTTTGAGATTCGAAAAGTATTATGTTAATTCATGTTTGATAAGATTATGAAACTTATGGATTGCAATATTTAAGGTAATTCTCATAACCAAACAATTCATAAACTCTTTTGTTCAAGCGTACTCGCTTATGGTGTTGATCAAAATTAGTTGGGTGTTGTTGAATCACAATTTAATTATTGGTTTGTGTAAAAACTATTTTGGTGTTGTTGATTATAATTTTAAAAATCCACACAAACCTCTGGAAATATAATTTTAAAAATCCTAACTAAGTATGACTAAATAAATATGTGATATTGTGGGATATGTACAAATGGGAATGTGTGCAACATGAACTAATTCAACCTTTACAGTTGTGAGGAGTGCAATTGGGACTATGTGAAGAAGTTTGAAGAAACTCAACTTTTAGAGTTATGTAGGGGCGTAAATAAAATTGAATTTGTGTGCCTTAAAACAGTAGACACCCAAACCCCACATGTAAATAATTTATAATATCGTATCTACATAAACAAAGTACACTTGGCAGATTTATAAACTTTAGTAAGTGATTGGGAAAGTTGGCCTTTTTCCTAGCTTGTCAATTTCAATCTTCAGTAAGTGAAAACAAGGTGTATACATATACTCTACCTAAAGTTCATTACATGCCATTATAGTGTAATTTGAGGTGGTGATTTGGGAATTGGACCTACTATACCAAAATTTAGGTAAATAATTATAAAGATGTAATAACTTAAGAAGTTAAACATAATGAAATATGCATACCTTTACTTAAGTTTCTACGTTCAAGTGAATGGATGTTGCATCCATCATCTCGACCACATGTAACATTTTAAAAAATTACTCATGGTAACCCTAATAATAAACGACTTCAAAGAAAAGTATAATGCAATGTATACAAACGAGTATAAAAAGTAAGTATAATCAATGTAGATATCTCTCAAAGGTAAGGGTGTTAGGAAAGGTCCAAATCCTAGAAAGGTGTAAATATGTACTAGGCCAAGTCTAGATAGCTATAAAGAGAGGCTAAATTAGGTCTAGGAGACTCTAAAGACATACAATGTATATAAAAGCAACATATAACCTCCTTTCGACATAACTTTTTCTTACAAACCTAGATCACTTTGTGAGCTAGGTATTTTTTTGTGGGTTAGATCTAGAATGGTCATTTATTTAATACTATTTTGAGAAAGGATCCCTATAGATAATTATTACCTTACATGCAATATCTTAAGTTTATTCTAGTTTATCGATAAGAGATCTACAATTGTAATATTAGGGTAATTGATGGATTGGGTGCACCCATGCTTTATGGCACTCAAGATGACATCGTAGATAGGTAGAAAGTAAATAGGTATTCAAAAACCTCATATTGTTATAATCTACATTCCTTCCTACTGTGGTTGAGGGATGTATATGTTGTAACCATTATCGATTTTTATAAGGCAATTTTAAACTTTACGGTGACATGTGTATTTTGTCACAAGTTAGGTTAAGATGTTCCACGTTTTTGTATAGCCATGTGTCAAGTGGTGCTAGATCAAGGAATAATACATTACATGAGTATAAATTTGGTACATTTGTACCATGACATTTATCATATATTAGCCCTATAAAATATGGTGATTAGGTTAGTGATTCTTTTTTTGACATGGATTTATAAGATGTTCATGATGCATATAGTAATGGGGAAACATCTACATATTGTCACAAAGTTTCCCTTATTTGTGTGTTTGGCTTGTAATTCATTAGCAAGTGATTATATGAGATTAAGGGGATATTATGTGGTGCTCGTATATGGGGACATATGATACATGGGCATATTGTCCAATTATAGTATGAGTTCAAGAGTTGACAAATCTCACAAGATAATTTTTATGGTGGGTGGATCCCCATTCATTCGATCAACAGTAGTGGACTTGCCTGAGTATCTAGTAAGATATGTTAAAGAGTCGTGAGGGAGACTACAAGAAGAACCATAGTTACTAGTTTTAGTGTTGAGGCCTTGGGGTTATCTCCAACATTGGGGGGGAGGCAGAGGTAACAAATAAACTCAGTGCTAGTGTAATGATATCAATATTGAAATATTATTTTAAGACTTAGAATGCCAAAAATGCTCACACTCGATGTCTATATTTATGGTGTTTTCCGACGATTTAATAAAATTTAACTTTTTGCATATGTTATATCTAATTTTTTCCTTTTGAAATGTGAACTTTATTAGCTTATCCTAAATTATAAAAAGGTGATCACATATTAGATAATCATATTCTGACAAATGCTTATTCAACCTAAGGTTCGTATGCATTTTCATATTCAGTGTGGAAGAATCAAAGTCATGTGGTTGACAAAGTTTCTAGCTTCAATTATTGGACATGGGACCCATAATTTATTTATATTTGGAACTTTGTGCATCATAGGGTTTCTAACTTTGATATCCACTTATTTGCATTCTATTTAGATTTGGTGGCTCGTGCTTAATAGGGTGTCTAAGTCCAATTTCTAATCATTCATATTTTATTCAAATAGTAGGAATGCATTTGTTAGGTTTCCTAACTCCACAACATTTTCTATATAACGTTTCTTATTATGATCAATTATTTCATTTCAATATTTAAATTTCAACTTTTATACCCTAAACCCCGAACCTTGAGGCCTAAACCCTAAACCCCAAACCCTAAACCCTAAACCCTAAGCCCTAAACCTTGAACCTTAAATTTTAGAAAATAATTATAGTTTTCATTATTATTATTAATTAATATATTTGAAACTGTAAGAAAAGGAAGCAATTTGATGTCATATCTATTACCTAATACTTTGTAAATAGGAACAAATGTATGTGCTTGATATACACAAGGACAAATATAACATGAAACTTTATCATAAGTACAAATATATCGAACAATTGTTTGGAAGCATGTTTTCAAAACAAATGACGTGTTCAAATATTTTGTTTAGTATATAGACACTAAATAATAGTGTGAACTAGTTTATTATTGTGATATTATTGTATTCACGTGTTTGTTAATAAATGATAGAGGATTCGGTAATTTCTACAATTTGCGTTTATTAATCACTGGTATGAGACTAGTTAATTATGTTGATATTATGTTGGTATTGGTTAAATATGCATGTGATCTTCGAGCTGTTAGTTGTGATTTCATTGCTCTTAGTGTTTTAAATTAAATACATTAGGAAAAGTTTGATTTCTTGGATGCATTATAGTTGTAAATATTGTAATGTGGAACTCATTTGTATATATATATTTGTTATTAGTTGTTAAATATTGGTAATTGTAATGTTGTGAATGTTTAATGAAAGTTGAAGCTATAAAAATTATGTGATATCATACTCTGACTCTCAATTTGGCATATGGGGGCAAGTGCCTCTGCAAAGACAAGAATCGGTGCATGCTGAAGGGGCTTGCCCCTTAGGATGCCACATCGATACGCCCAACTATCGTTGCGTGATGAAGGGGCTTGCCCCTTAGGATTCCGCATCGATAGATGGGCGGTAGACTATGCTGAGCAGAGGTTTTTAAAGTCACCGACCTTCCACTTAGAAATGCACCCTCCCATAATATCACAACCATCCCTTTTGCAATGGATGGTTGTGATATTATGGGAGGGTGGTTCTTGGGTGAAGGATAGCCGTTGGCATTTATCGATACTTGAATTTGTCATGGATTAGTTTATTATTGTGATATAATTGTATTCACGTGTTTGTTAATTAATGATAGAGGATTCGGTAATTTCTACAATTTGTTTATTAATCATTGGTATGAGACTAGTTAATTATGTCGATATTATGTTGGTATTGGTTAAATATGCATGTGATCTTCGAGCTGTTAGTTGTGATTTCATTGCTCTTAGCTATTTTAAATTAAATACATTAGGAAAAGTTTGATTTCTTGGATGCATTATAGTTGTAAATATTGTGAATGTGGAACTCATTTGTATATATATATATTTTGTTATTAATTGTTAAATATTGGTAATTGTAATGTTGTGAATGTTTAATGAAAGTTGAAGCTATAAAAATTATGTGATATCATACTTTGACTCTCAATTTGGCATATGGGGGCAAGTGCCTCTGCAAAGATAGGAATCGGTGTGTGTTGAAGGGGCTTGCCCCTTAGGATGCCACATCGATACGCCCAACTATCGCACGTGATGAAGGGGCTTGCCCCTTAGGATTCCGCATCGATAGATGGGTGGTAGACTGTGCTGAGCAGAGGTTTTTAAAGTCACCCACCGACCTTCCACTCAGAAATGCACCCTCCCATAATATCACAACCATCCCTTTTGCAATGGACGGTTGTGATATTACGGGAGGGTGGTTCTTGGGTGAAGGATAGCCATTGGCATTTATCGATACTTGAATTTGTCATGGATTAGTTGCTTTCTGATGTTGTGATTATTTTATCATATTGGATGACATATATTTGATTTGACATGTATTGTACTAACGTTAATTGTATATTTTTGTGTGCATGTGTGTTGTTGTATTCAGTTTGTATTTTGCATGGCGAAAATGAATACACGAAGTCTAGTTCCTGCGAATCCCGTAGGGATAACGTTAACAACTCCCAAATTCCAAAGGGAGGAAAGTTTTAGGAGGTCCACATTTGTGGTCTATATAGACCATCATCAATAGTCTAAGCCCCAAACCAGAAATTGCAGTGATGGTTAAGGCCCGGCTCAATTTGCGAAAACTTCTGTTATTTATTTATCTAAGTTCCGCACTATAGGGCCACATTCACGAGGATATGGTCTAGCGTATGACATGATGGAGGATGCCCAGAAGTACGAGCCTCCACATAAGCTGAGAAAGATGGGAGTTCCGGTCATAAAACCGGCGACAGATACCAAAAATTGTGCAAAAAGATTGCACATGGAAGCAAGCTCCAAGTTTGCTGCTAAAAACAAAAAAAAAAAAATAGTTACGGTTTTTTATGTTTTGTTCTAAAAAACTTATGACGTGTTTGAGAAAAACCTATATAAATATTTATTTTTTGTCGGATGTCGATTCACACCAACATAAATATATTTTGTTTTGTTGTTCGAATATATTCTTGATTAAATATGTTTTCCTTAGTATTAATACGTGTTTCTATGGATTATAGTTTTAAAATTACTAATGTTTAGATATTTGTATAGCAAGTTTAGATTATTAAAATTCATTTATGTTAAAATTATATTTTGGTAGGAAATGTGTAATGGTAACGATTTTCTAATTCACTAAGTATGGGATTATCATCATTTGTCCAATTTAGGATTGTATTGGTGCAATTATCATTTCCCATCGTTTATTTATGTGTAAAGAGTGTTGTTTTATGAGTTCAACTCATATACAGATGCACCTGTAGCCAACTTAATATACATAATATAGAATACCAATATTGTTTGAAAAGGAGTTAATTCTAGAGAACTCGAGTACTCATTGAAGCATGTAATTTAAATACTAGATATACATTACAATGGTTATTTAGTGAATAAACTATAACAATTATTAGAATGTCATTTGCAATACTATAGGCTATAACAATTATTGGAATGTCGTTCGCAATACTATAATTAATCAAATGTTTATAGATATTGATATTGCAAATAGACTAAAATCTATCTATTCATAATATACTAATCAATTTATTAAGTGATTTATTCAAATTTAATATTTACCCATTACATTTATAAACTCGTAATTATCGGAAAACATATCTTAAAAAAATGTAAATTGTGTTTGTATTAATTATATGTTAGCAATATAAAGTTATCTATTCAAAAAATGAGTGGAATGGAACCAAACTCGTGATTACGATTCTAATATATTCCAAAATTTATTTGCACTTTAGTCTAACATACGAAATACGAAGTTTTAGTATTGTAAGGAAGTTTTAGTTTTAGTTTTAGTTTTAGTAGACAAAGTACTAACTCCATTGACTCTCTAATAAGAAATCGTTATTAATGAATGAACTCAGGAGCAAATGTTTTAGGGCCTTGTCATATGTTAAATTATAGATGTTTGTATTGAAAAAGTCAAATTAGAAGTGTTCATTCTATTTTTTTAATGTTTGCTTACGATATATTTTTGTCCATTGTAAAGGTAAGCATGGTTGCAATTTGGAGATTGGAAATTCATGGAGTGTCGAATACCTCCGAAAATCTAGCATGTTCGTCATTCATATTATACGACCCTGACGGAAGCAAGATAGTAGAAAGAGGTACAATTGTCGAAATGCTACTATGACCTTCCACCAGGCTGAGTATAGGGCGTTGATATTGGGTCTTGAGGAAGCGATACGCCATGATGTTCGAACGTTTGTGTGTTTTCTCACGATATGCTTGTTGTGAAACAAATGACTAGTGTATACCAATGTAACAATGTAAATCTTTCAATTCTTCGAGTTCAAGTGCTAGAGAGTGTAGCTCGCATTGTGAAATGTTCATACGTGCATGTAAAAGTTAACAGAGGTAGGTTAGATGTATGTCAAGTGTCTAGGGACACTATAAGCCAAGAAGTGGTAGCTTTGCTAGCACTTGCCATGGAAGACATTTCGATATGATATATGTGTATTTCCTTATTGCGTAATGGTAGACATACATTATTTATTAGATTGTGAATAACTAATATTATGTGAATTGTCTCTAGCGTATATATTATATATTTTGTGGATAATATGATGTTACATCATATAGTGTTGGTTGATAAACCAGGCATTTTGGATACATCATGCTTTATCCTATAATCTCTTTTAACACACTTGGAATTCACATTTCATGTTTAGTTCGGAAACATCTAGAGTCGAGTATCCAGTTTTGAAAAAAATAATGTGTGCGGCTAATTTCATCACAAATCGTTTATTGTGCACGATTTTCTCAATATGAATGCAAAATACGAATAAATAAGTTCGTGCACCATTTGTTTTAGTTTAACTTGTTTTACAATGCGTCACTTCAACGATGGTTATGACAATAGGACATGAATGAAACATGCGGAAGCTTGGTGACATGGGCCGATCCATGTTCACAATCCATTCTTATGTTTTCGGGAAGACATAAATAATGAGATGGTAATATATAACTTTGTGAACATTAATTGTTTGTCGTAGTAACAATTATGTCATTTGTTATGATAATATTCGAATATGTCTTTTCATACAGGTTTCTTCACATTCCATGATGATAATATTCGAATATGTGAACATTATTTTTTTGCAAAATACTTAATATTTTATGTCGGGCTAATAGTTATGCACTTGGACTCCGTAGATACAAGTACATTCACATCACATGGCGCATACGCATTTTGCAAGCATCACAGAGGAAGAAAAGGGAGTTG
The DNA here is from genome assembly GCA_018340775.1 of Taxus wallichiana var. yunnanensis. Lineage (NCBI taxonomy): Eukaryota > Viridiplantae > Streptophyta > Pinopsida > Cupressales > Taxaceae > Taxus > Taxus wallichiana. The sequence goes on along the minus strand of CM031237.1, from coordinate 937,695,731 downwards.
ATCCTCCAATAGTTGATGGCGATACGACAGATGGTCCTTCGGAGCCCATTCGCTCAGATATCCATGAGCCACCCATAGAATATAAAATTGAATATGTTAATGGTCGTATTCGTTATGTCTGTCAGCATGGATCATGTGCTTGGTAGTGGGGATGTTAGGTTTTCTGAGTTGCATAGACTAAATAGACATCGCCAAGTAGAACACAATCTTCCCTGCGTGGAACCTCGTAAGTGTGGCCGTAAGCATACGGGAAACGATCACCTATCTCTCAAGATAGAAGCAGGGCATATGTGTAAAAGAGGGAGGCGGATGTGAACTACGTCCTAAGGCAATGATTCTACTTGCAGCGGAGGAGGGTTATTGATCGCGTTTGCAAAAAAGAATGCAAATATCGATTTGAGGAGTTGAGCCAGAAGGAAAGAGGGAGGTGGATGATGCAATGCATGCCTACGATTCAGTGGAGATGAGAAAGGTGAGAGAGGAGCATTGGTTGAGAGTGAGAGGAAATAAAAACTCAAATATCGAGAACAGAGGTAAATTTAAGATTGGTATAGAAATTTAAATATAATGTTAGGTTGGAAATCAAAAACTTGATATTCTTTCATGCACAGGAAGCTAGAGAAGAGGGTGGAACAAGTAGCAAAAATGTTGACCCCCTACGAATGATAACGTAAGTAATTATTGGTCTTTCGTAAGTAAAGATACAATGTAGTTTTTGTGTATTTTTGTATATACTAATTGTATGTGTGCATAGGATTATGACATTCCCTTGTGTCAACTCTTACGCTAACAGAGACACGTGATTCGTAGTGCGAAATAGAGAGGTAAAAATCACTTAACACGCTCTCGAAAAATGTATGTTGCCTTATGTTGTTGATACTTTGATTGTCATGATGGCTCGATTGTTATAGGTGGACGTTTGCGATAAGACGCCCCCTTCTCAATCAACCTGTGGTCTCGATCTTATTGGAGAGATAGCTTCACTTGAGGTAAGAAAGGCGGAGATGAAAAATCCCGAGTTGAAACTTCTTTTCCAGTCGAGGAGAGAGAGGGTTATGAGGGGAGGCATGAGGAGAGGGACACAAACACCGTTGCTGGTAGTACGAGCGAGGGTGGAACTGGACTGGTAAGTTATTGAATGTTCTCATTTGCTTTTCTGTATTCTTTTTTGGTGAAATTAAGAAAAAGTTATTAATGCAATTGAGATTGTCGTTATTATAGGATTTTCCTGGCGGGGCCGAAGTCAGGTTAATGTCAGATGATATGGTGGTCACGAGAGGAGTGGTTTGTGATAGTAGCCCACACGCGAAGTGTCATGGCATCACACTCCCCAAATTTACTGTCAAAGTGATTATTTCTGAGGCCATTGTTCCCACTGCTCCATTTCCCTACCCTAATACATTTGCAAACACTTTGGCAGAGTGTGTCAAAGGGTTTGCTATTTGGGATCTCAGCGATATCAGACTTGACACTCCTGAAGAGGCAAGTAGTGAGACATTTTGGATGAATGATTTAATTTAATTATGTTTTACTGAGACATTCATCTACGTTCACTTATTTACTATATGGTTGGCTTTCAGGATGATGCGGTACATGTTGAGATAGTGCGCCATACTCGGATAAAGACATCGGATGCCCCACCCATTCTTGGCATCACACCAAATTCTATACATAGAAATGAGAAGAAACGTATTAGATTTTATGATGGACTTTTGTCTGTGGCTAACACTAGGCAACGAAGGAGATGAAAACCTTTATGTATAACATTGATTGTGAGGAATCATATTAGTATATATGTGTATATGACGATGATGTTACTTTAATGTGTTTGAGGTATACGGCTTAGTACTGCATTATTGATATATTGAATATGGTTTGTGGTTATGGGTTACATAGAGTTATCCATTTACGATCTGTTTATAATGCATTAGATGGTTTTTATTCCTGTTATGTGACATTCCATTTATTGTATAAATGATGATGTTGTTACTGTGTATCTGGTTAATGTATTGATGTGACTATGGGTTATGGATTACGGTTTTTGGTATGTGGTTAGATATTTGAGTTCTTATTCCTTGTATGCCTGCTTGGGTTTGACATGTTCAGTAATTAATTGCAGATAATTCACAAAAAAAAATTCAAATTTTGTGTATTATGGATTATGGATTGTGGATTATCGTTACATAGTTGCATTCTACATCCATGTATGCGTACTTGAGTTTGATGTGGTTACGAAACTTTCATATATATTTCATCCATGATAATATTTTGTTACGTATAAGTTAAGTGCATTATTTCCTTTCACATTATGTTTGAATGGTAACAGATAATAATCGATTGTTATAATACATGTTTATTTAGATGGCAAGACTAAAGAAGACTAGAAAGCGCAAGGCTTCACCTGTGCAAGAACCAAATGATTATGAATCATTCGATAGTGACACTTATCCATTCAAAAAGAATGCAAAGAGCTTTACAAACAAAGATGTCAGTGCTACACAAGAAGACGACCCTTCCCCATCAGTTCGTATGGATTTAGAAATGAAACTTGTAACAAAGAAGACAAAGATATATCAAAACCAGTGCGAAAGCTTTGCATTGGAAAATTTATATTTTACGAAAAAAAAGGAATTATTGGATGAAATAGGAGAAATTTCCTCAAGGCAGATGGAGTTGGAGGTCGAGGTTCAGGAGTTAGAACTGGAAATTAAGAATTGGGAGACAATGCGTGAAGCGGACAAAAAAGTGTTCGCAACTCATGTAGAAAACTTTAATACCATTCTTAAAACACACGAAGATCTGAAGGAAGTATGGAAGAAGATGTACATGCACGCCAAGGCGGCGATTGAGGAAAAAACACCCGGCACTCCCACCCAAGACAATGATAACAAATGAATATACCAATCATAGAACTTTTATATTTCACTTACATATTTGAAAATTTTTACTTATATATTAGACATATATGTATAGATATTGATTATGTGGTATGCAAAAAATTAGTTATATTTGATGAATTTTTCCTTTTAGCATAATAGATGATATGGATAGACGCATGTGGTTAAATTATGATTATTAGATGTATGTGATTTTACACTAATATGGTTGTTTTCAGTTGATGTTATGATGTGCACATTAATTAGTATTTAGATCATGTATTCAATTGTTATATCTGGTATGCGATGTGATGAATAAGGAAGAGTAATATAAGTGTGATTAGAAGACAAGTGTGATTAGAGGACAATTGTATATATGTGTGATGAGGTTATTACTTTAATGTGTTTGACGTTTATGATTTAGTACTACATTCTTGTAAAATTGAATATGGTTTGTGGTTCTATTTATAACTCATTAAATAGTTTTTATTCTTGTTATGTGACATTCCATTTATTGTATAAATAATGATGTTGTCAATGTGTATATGGTTAATGTATTAATGTGACTATGAATGTGGATTACGGTAAATGGTATATGGTTACTTTGTTGGGTTTTTCTTCCGTGTATGGTATATGGTTACAATTACGTTTGAATGTTAACAAATATTAATTGGTTGTTTAAATACAGGTTTAATTAGATGATGAGAAAAAGAAGGTTGGAAAGCGCAAGGCATTACCAGTTCCGAAACCGAAAGACAATGCAAAATTCTATAGTCCCAGTAATAATGTGTTCGGAAAGACTGTAGAGAGCCCTGCAAATGAAAATGTTGAAGCTGGACAAGAAGATGATTCGTCCCCGTCAGTCGTATGGAAATAGAACTAAAACATGCAATGTACAAGGCAAAGTTTTATAAAATCGAGTGTGAAAGACTTAGACTACAATATTTAAAATTGTCAAAGATAAATAAGGAATTATTGGACCAATTACTAGGTGTTGCCTCGAAGAAGATGGAGTTGGAGCTTGAGGTTCAAGAGTTGGAATTAGAAATTAAGAATTGGGAGACGACGTGTGAATCCAACAAAAAAGTGTTCGAAAATCAAGTAGCAAGTTTTAATTCCGTTGTTAAAATTCACGAAGGCCACAAAGAATTATGGAAGAAGATGTACATCCTGGCCAAGGCGTCGACTGAGGAAAAAGTGTCGGTCTTACACCGAAGACTATCCAAGTGACCTTTGACATAAAATATAACTTTGTAATAAAATGACACTTTCCATGTGATCTTTGACATCAACAGGTGTTGGTTAAACGTATATTATGGTTTTTAAAAGAGTAAATAATAATTATACCATCAAAACATACTAAAAAAATTTAAAATGGAAAAAGATTTAAAATGTGCAAGTATTGTGAATGTTACTTGTGGTTAATGTACATATTATAGAGAATTTTAATTTCAAGTTCTCATTGAAGCATGTAATTTCATAATGCATTGGAAAAATTCAACCCATATCCACCAACGATAACTTTCCATCACATTTTATGATGTGGATGTGGGGTCAATGTTTACTACGAGAAGGAATAGCACCGCGGGTCACGCCTTTAGGAGAACGGGGTCACGATTTTCAAACTGCTGAAAAACACCGTGCGTTTTTCAACGTGGTGGAAAATGCACCCTACTTTCCATCACATTGGAAAAGTTGATGTGGGGTCAATGTTTACTACGAGAGGAGTAGCACTGCTGGGTCACGCCTTTAGGAGAACGGGGTCGCGATTTTCAAATCAAAAAACACCGCACCCTACTTTCCATCACATTGGAAAAATTCAACCCATATCCACCCGATAAGCAAGTTTGGGGTCAATGTTTACTACTAGGAGGAGTAGCACTGGGGTCACGCCTTTAGAGAATGGGGTCACGATTTTCAAAAAAACTGCATTTTTCAAAAACACCATGCATTTTTCAACGTGTGATTTTCAAATGGTGGTGGAAAATGCACCCTACTTTCCATCGCATTGGAAAAATTCAACCCATATCCACCCGATAAGCAGTTGATGTGGGGTCAATGTTTACTATGAGGAGTAGCACCGCGTGTCGTCGCGCCTTTAGGAGAACGGGGTCACGATTTTCAAACTGCTGAAAAACACCGTGTGTTTTCAACGTGGTGGAAAACGCACCCTATTTTCCATCGCATTGGAAAAATTCAACCCATATCCACCCGATAAGAAGTTGATGTGGGTCGTCAGATGTTTTCAAACTACTAAAAAACCATGAACGTGGTGAAAACGAGGAAAATTCAACCCATATCCACCCGATAAGCAGTTGATGTGGGGTCAATGTTTACTACGAGAAGGAATAGCACCACGGGTCGCGCCTTTTAGGAGAATGGGGTCGCGATTTTCAAACTGCTAAAAACACCGTGTGTTTTTCAACGTGGTGGAAAATGCACCCTACTTTCCATCACATTGGAAAAATTCAACCCATATCCACCCGATAAGTAGTTGATGTGGGGTCAATGTTTACTATGAGAAGGAGTAGCACTACTTTCCATCGGGGTCGCGCTTTAGAGAGAGTAGCACGGGGTCACGATTTTCAAACTGCTAAAAAACACCATGCATTTTTCAACGTGGTGGAAAATGCACCCTACTTTCCATCGCATTGGAAAAATTCAACCCATATCCACCCGATAAGTAGTTGATGTGGGGTCAATGTTTACTACAACGAAGGAGGAAGCACCGCACCGTGCATTTTTCAACATGGTGGAAAACGCCCTACTTTAGGAGAAAAAAAATCAACCCATATCCACCCGATAAGGGATGTGGGGTCAATGTTTACTACGATTTTCAAACCTTTAGAGAACGGGGTCAAAAAACACCGTGCATTTTTCAACGTGGTGGAAAACGCACCCTACTTTCCATCGCATTGGAAAAATTCAACCCATATCCACCCGATAAGTAGTTGATGTGGGGTCAATGTTTACTACGAGAAGGAATAGCACCAGGGTCGCACCTTTAGGGTCACGCCTTTAGGAGAACGGGTCAGAAAATCGATTTCCATTTTTCAAACTGCTGAAAAACACCGTGTGCATTTTTCAACGTGGTGGAAAACGCACCCTACTTTCCATCGCATTGGAAAAATTCAACCCATATCCACCCGATAAGCAGTTGATGTGGGGTCAATGTTTACTACGAGAAGGAATAGCACCACGGGTCATGCCTTTAGGAGAACGGGGTCGTGATTTTCAAACTGTTGAAAAACACCGTGCAAAACGCACCCTTTTCAATCATTGAAAAACCCATATCACATGTGCATTTTTCAACGTGGTGAAATATTTTATATAGTGTTGAAAAAGGTTTATTTTTCAGCACTTTGATAGTAGCAATTAAACTTCGACATGATAATTTTCTACTGTTGATTACATATTTTCATCATAATTGCATCAACTTTCTATTTGTTAAAATATTTTATACTATCCATATATTACGTGAGTAGTTCTACGTTGGCTAACACCACCAAGCACTTTTTTAAAACACTCTAAAAATAGTCAAAGAGTAGGTCAGTTGTACACGTTCCATATTTATGTATTTCAAATATATAATATGTACAATCTCATATACATGAGATTGAAAATGTTTACAATTATAATTTAGGCCCGCTCAACATGCCATACATTTACTTTCCAAAGCTCAACCTGCTCATTCTGTAAGATACACCATTTACATATCCGTTGCATCTACAACACAACGAATTAAATATTAGACAAGGTATCAAAGGATTTTTAGCTTACAAATAAATAAATGTTATGATATTAAGGACATTCAATACAAACCTTGCGTAGACGCTAAATTGCTTGAAAGATAAGCGGCGGTGGGGAGATGTTTCAGCTGCATTTGAACCACCTGCAAAATAAATGATCAATATGTTAGTCTTTGCCTCGACAATTAAAATATCTTGCGAATAGTTGACACTAATAGTTCAATGTTTTAACCTGTATGTTCCATTTGTGTGGTTTGTCTCCTCTTTGCACGATTGTCGTTGGGAAATTGGAAGCATTCGTAGTCTTCAGCGTGATTGTTCAAATCTTCTACAATGACAGGCCTTTTACTCACACTGCGGTGGTTTTTTACTTGCACTAAACCATGGACGCATGCGGGTGGTGGAAATCTCATTGACATCTCCTTTGAAAGCAACATCCAACATATTTGATGCTTCTAGGTCTCTCCTAAACCTTTGAACACATTCAAAGAATGTTTTTTTCTGTTCATATGTAGTCAGTCGTGTATCAGAGACTGACTTCAAGAATTCTTTGGATGTGTGTTCCATAAAATCTGAATCACTTTCTATCATCAAACAGCCAGCCCCAACTTGTTTTAGGAGTTCCTGTGACGTATAAGACATTATAGAATATTATTTATTTACACACTAGGTTTTTCAATATCATAGTACACATGAATACACAATGCCACCTAATCCTAAATATGTGACAAACATTATCATTGGCATCGATTAATTGATTGAAGGCATTAACAACTAACCATCAACTATCAGTGAGTGTCGAGGTGGCGAGGAGGGGCCATCCCATAACATGCCATCATTTACAGTGCTTGTCTCTACATAGGTATTAGCTGCAACATGAGAAATGAAAACAATTTCAACACGATGCTTTTTTCATTGCAACTTATTCTTAGCAATCTATATCACTACTTGCCACATACGATGACATTAAATTACCTTCAACTTTTGTTGTTGGATACGATGAAGAGGGGCCGTGTCGAACGTGTCTTCATTTACCCTACTTGTCTCCCCATAAGTATTGCCTCCTGCACGCGAAATGAAAAGAAATTCAACACGATGCTTATTTCATTACAACTTATGATTAGCAATCTACATCGGTAACATATGATGGCATTGAACTACCTGTCACTTCTTGGTGCTTGATATGATGACATCGACACATATTGCTTGCGAAAATCCAACGCCTTCAACACGTGCTTACATGTGTTTCCTCTGATAGCCCAAGCACATTCGCATACGTCCAAAGCTCCACATTGTCTTACCAAATACCATGTGCTTCTAGTTGTTTGGCTCCTCACCCATAATTGATTGCAATCAGGCGTAATTGCAAGGCAATCTGTATCAGAATACTCTTTGCTCTCTCAACTACTATCAATAGATGTCTTTCTTTTTTGAAATTGGTCAAGAAGCCAACTTTTTGCAACTTCCTCTTGTGTTTGTAAAATGGCTCCACCTTGTACACAAGTGTGTAGAACAAATAGTCCATTCGAGCACATTTCTTTTGTCTATCACACAAGTATCTAGTCTTCAAAAACAATGGTAGGATTCAATGGATGCGTTTGTTTCTTGGTTTGCATGGGAGAAGTTTCTAAAATTTGTTGCCCACATAGCTATCAAGCGAACATGGATTGAAAATCAATGACATTATAAACCAAGAATTATAATTGATGATAATTAATAAGAAAACACACAAAGAATCACACTCACCAACACGTTCGTTGCTCTCACACCATGTATTCCTAAAGTACTCAGGAACTTAGTTTCCTCTTTGAATTCATTAAAGAAGTCTTGAATGATTCGAAATGTGTTCTCGTGATGCATTTCAAAACCATACATGATGGTACCTAGTCTCTCAAAAATCTTCCACCTAGACTCCTTGCTACAATACTTATGCACGTTTTTCAACCATGCCCTGTGCATGTGCCATAGGCATAGCACTACACGATAACCAAAAACACACCTGATGGCTTGGATTTCAGCCGACACATCATCCGTAATGAACGCATTGATCTGCCAATCAACACGAAGGTGTTTTCCTCATTTTTGGACTTCCACCAACCACTGTAAATGTCTTCAATTTTATTCCTCGAAGAAATGGCCCATGCTACGGGCACCCCACTTCTTGCTCAAAAAAAAGCAATGTGTATAATTGGTACTACAAGAAATATGACATCAAATGGTAACATGGGGTTTAATATAACAAAAGGGAATAATATTAATGATACGTAAATTACACATCATTTCAAAATTCATTCCAATTACTTACGCCATATTTGTTGGTAGCAAACGTCGAGTCCATGGAGATTATGGAATTGTGCGAATGTTGAACCATTCTCTCACACATCCACGGTGTTTGCAACCCCATAATGAATGGAACAATGGTTCCATTTGGGCGTTGATAGTAGAAAAATATGTCTCTTTCCTCCGCATGCCATAAGTTTACGCTCATGGCATCATCGGCATGCTTTTGAGACCTTCTGCAATGCGAAACTCTTTTCCACACATTCACCACATCCTGTCTTGTCATGTATTCGTCCCTCTTGCTCGATATACCCACGTTGGATGGATCCTCTATATATTTATCGTACACCATGTCCACGGTGACTCCCATTAACAAAAGACTCTCGATATAAGTTTTGCATTCATTTGATAAGTACGGGGCAACATTAAGACGAGGATCATTGATGGTATTTATGTTCCTCCCATGACAACACTCACCATTTACATCACAATGAAATGATGGTTGTATAATATTATGGCCACTTTCGGTCTCCCATAAAAAACCTTCACATTGAAATGACATTGGCAACCCCTTTTAATTATACACCTACTCACTTTGTCACTTGTTACTAGCTTATTTCTATTGTCGTCTGACCATACGAACACCAATAGCTGCATTAAAAATGGTAACATCAAATGTATACAAATGTTTACGAAAAGAACGTACAAAAAAATAATTTGTTAGCAAATTTCCAAACCTAGAATATGACTTGGTTGTATGCGGTTTTGGATTTTCTATATTTGTTGACTTGTGATTTGTGCGGGTGAAGGTAGTCTCAAAACTTTCGTTAGAACCTTCCCCCTTTAGAAATGCATTAAGTCTTGTGAGCGGTATGGCGGCACAAATGTCGACGTTTAGCTCAGCCCCTATTGGTGTCCATTCTAGGTCATCATATGAAAACTGACTATTTTCCTCTGTAATCTCTTGGACAGGGAGATCGATCATGCTCTGCCATTTGGGCCTCCTTCCCATCCTAAAAATTATTACATGCATTTTTGCATCGTTAATGAAATAATTATTTCATACTTACCAAAATAAATTTTGACTTGTGATTCATCATCATCAACATGAATACCATCTTAAAACACGATAATTAAACAACAATAAAATAATAATTATCGCAACACCCACATACCATTCTTTTTCAAAAAATTGAACTTGGAAACTAAAATTGGGGAATATGATAGTTGGGCGTATCGATGTGGCATCCTAAGGGGCAAGCCCCTTCAACACGCACCGATTCTTGTCTTTGCAGAGGCACTTGCCCCCATATGCCAAATTGAGAGTCAGAGTATGATATCACATAATTTTTATATCTTCAACTTTCATTAAACATTCACAACATTAGATCATTGAGTAGTCTCAAAGCTAATGATTTACAAATTTCAATATGTATATTTTTATAAAACTATAAGATAATTATTAATTTAGAGGAAAATAATTAACAAAATCATAAGGAAAATAATAAGTTGATGATCAAATCATTACACTTTACAATTATGATTAGAAAAGAAAACACAAAAATATGGAGCATTACCAGACCTCAATGATACTCAATTGGAGGGCCTACAATACTCCTATACAAAAGCCAAGATGTCATGTTGACATCAAACATATGTGTGAAAGTTAGATTGGTTAATGGTGCTCTTGGATGGGTTGTTGAGCTCTTCTAAAACATAGAATCACAACCCCATATTTTCCATCCTTTATTGTTGTCGACTTCAAAAAAATACAATAGACCCCATAAGACATCCTCTACCCAACACATTTTCCCATACCCCTATCCACCTGATAAGTAGTTGATGTGGATTCAATGTTTAGAAGGAGAAGGAAAAGTGTCACATTTTTCATCGCATTGGAAACATTCAACCCATATCCACCCGATAAGCATTTGACGTGGAGTCAATGTTTACAACGAGAAGGAATAGCACCATGGGTTGCGCCTTTTGGAGAACAGGGTCGCGATTTTCAAACTGTTGAAAAACACCGTGCATTTTTCAACATGGTGGAAAATGCACCCCATTTTCCATCACTTTGGAAACATTCAACCCATATCCACCTGAAAGTAGATGATGTGGAGTCAATGTTTACAACGAAGGAATAGCACACCGTGGGTTTTTCAACCTTTTGGAGAACGGGTCAACCCATTTTCAAAGTGTGATGAAAAACAACACCGTGTTTTTTTTTTGGCGTAAAAAACACCACCCCATTTTCCATCACATTGAAACATTCAACCCATATCCACCCGCACAAGTACAAGTAGTTTATGTGGATTTAATGTTTACAACAAGAAGGAAGAGCACCGCGGTTGTTGCGCCTTTTGGAGAACGGGTCGGGTTTTTCAAAGTGCTGAAAAACACCATGTGTTTTTCAACGTGGCGGAAAATGCACCCCATTTTCCATCGCATTGGAAACATTCAACCCATATCCACTGACAAGTAGTTGATGTGGATTTAATGTTTACAACAAGAAGGAAGAGCACCGTGGGTTACGCCTTTTGGAGAACGGGGTCACATTTTTCAAAGTGCTGAAAAACACGGCATTTTTTCAACGTGGCAAAAAATGCACCCCATTTTCCATCGCATTGGAAACATTCAACCCATATCCACCTAACAAGTAGTTGATGTGGATTTAATGTTTACAACAAGAAGAAGAAGAGCACCGTGGTTGCGCTTTTGGAGAAAATGGGGTCGGGTTTTCAAAGTGCTTTACAAAAACACCGTGCATTTTTCAACGTGGCGAAAAATGCACCCCATTTTCCATCGCATTAGAAACATTCAACCCATATCCACCTAACAAGTAGTTGATGTGGATTTAATGTTTACAACAAGAAGGAAGAGCACCATGGTTGTGCCTTTTGGAGAATGGGGTCACGTTTTTCAAAGTTCTGAAAAACACCGTGCATTTTTCAACGTGGCGAAAATGCACCCCATTTTCCATCACATTGGAAACATTCAACCCATATCCACCTGACAAGTAGTTGATGTGGATTTAATGTTTACAACAAGAAGGAAGAGCACCGCGGGTTGCGCCTTTTGGAGAACGGGTCACGTTTTTCAAAGTGCTTGAAAAACACCGTGCATTTTTCAACGTGGCGGAAAATGCACCCCATTTTCCATCACATTGGAAACATTCAACCCATATCCACCCCATATCCACAAGTAGTTGATGTGGATTTAATGTTTACAACAAGAAGGAAGAGCACCACGGTTGCGCCTTTTGGAGAACGGGGTCGGGTTTTCAAAGTGTTGAAAAACACCATGCATTTTTCAACGTGGCGAAAAATGCACCCCATTTTCCATCACATTGGAAACATTCAACCCATATCCACCTGACAAGTAGTTGATGTGGATTTAATGTTTACAACAAGAAGGAAGAGCACCACGGGTTACGCCTTTTGGAGAACGGGGTCACATTTTTCAAAGTGCTTGAAAAACACCATGCATTTTTCAACGTGGCGAAAATGCACCCCATTTTCCATCGCATTGGAAACATTCAACCCATATCCACCTGATAAGTAGTTGATGTGGATTTAATGTTTACAACAAGAAGGAAGAGCACCGCGGGTTGCGCCTTTTGGAGAATGGGGTCACGTTTTTCAAAGTGCTGAAAAACACCATGCATTTTTCAATGTGGTGAAAAACACACCCATTTTCCATCGCATTGGAAACATTCAACCCATATCCACCTGATAAGTAGTTGATGTGGATTCAATGTTATAACCTTCCCCCTTTAGAAATGCATGGAGTCTTGTGAGCGGTATGGCGGCACAAATGGGAAACATTCAACCCATATCCACTTCAAAAAGTAATTAATGTGGATCTACGTTCGGCTCATCCCTATTGGTGTCCATTCTAGGTCATCGTACGAAAACTGACTCTTTTCCTCTGTAATCTCTTGGACAGGAAGATCGATCATGCTCTACCATTTGGGCCTCCTTCCCATCCTAAAAATTATTACATGCAGTTTTGCATCGTTAATGAAATAATTATTTCATACTTACCAAAATAAATTTTGACTTGTGATTCATCATCATCAACATGAATACCATCTTAAAACATTGGAAGCATTTAGATTTCTATCTAATTCAAAAGCCACGTGTATAAAAGATAGTATTGAAATGCAAGGAAAACAAAAATTTATAGGACCGCCTAAAATACTGCTTCCAGTGCACAAGAATATCACAATATGGTCATCTATAATTTGAAAAAGAATGCGACATAATAAATATAATGAGACAAAGACTGTCACAAAATTAATATAATGTCAAATACACTTATTCAATGTGGAGAGAAACTACCATATAAAATATTATAATTAACCTTCTTTTTGAAAAAAATGAACTTTCAAACTAAAATTGAGGAGTATAGATATTTCAAAATTTTCACACTTTTATTTGAATTTTAGAAATGGTGCAAAATTTTTGAAGCATAATAAAAATTATATGCTATACATTCTGAACAACTAGTATTCATTGGCATACTGAACTATCTATAATATACATATTAAATTTTTAATAAATTGAACTTTTTATGCGAACACCCTTCATCTTCAGTTTACGTGGAAGCTCGTATTTCTGTATGTCTTCATTTTACAAACAGGATCGGGAGAAACTAGGCTCCTGGTATTCATATTCACTACACAAAAGAGTAACTACTACACAAAAGAAGCATAAAATTAACGTTAGTACGATACATGAAAAATCAAATAAACATCATCCACTATGATAAAATAATCACAACATCAGAAATGTAATATCCATGAAAAATTCAAGTATCGAAAAATGCCAACGGCTATCCTTCACCCAAGATGCACCCTCCCATAATATCACAACCATCCATTACAAAAGGGACGGTTGTGATATTACGGGAGGGTGCATTTCTAAGTGGAAGGTTGGTGGGTGACTTCAAAACCTCTCTTTTTCTTAGCACAAGATACCACCCAATATCGATGCAAATCCTAAGGGCAAGCCCCTTCATCACGCAACTGATAGTTGGGCGTATCGATGTGGCATCCTAAGGGAAAGCCCCTTCAAAGATGCACCGATTCCTATCTTTGTAGAGGTACTTGCCCCCATATGCCAAATTGAGAGTCAGAGTATGATATCACATAATTTTTATATCTTCAACTTTCATCAGACATTCAAAACATTACAATTACCAATATTTAAAAACTAATAAAAATATATATATATATATATATGTAATGATCTGTGTATATATATATATATTATAATATATATATGTATAATGAATATCACATCATAATATTATATGTTATTATGTATACATAATATATATTATATAAATAAATATACATAAAATTTTAATAAATTGAACTTTTATGTGAACACCCTTCAATCTTCAATTAACATGGACTTATATATGTATTCATTTATAATATACATACTAGGAACAATGAAATTAATTACAACTAAGAGCTCAAGATCACATGCATATTTAAATGTATTTTTTATATTTTCTTATGATAGTAACAGATTGACATGCAAATCTAGAACTTATTTATACTTATAGATAATATTAAGAATCATATCAAACACTTATAACATTAAATGTGTTCAATTTGTTTAACTATAACTGTATTAATGTTTGAGTTATAACTATAATAATGTTTGAGTTCGGATTTGGAGACGTAGTTTTATGGAATGTTTTCTTGTAATGTTTATATTTGTTTTGTTCAATTTGTTTTTAACTTGAATGGGTATAAAAATTGTTTGATTCGGATTTGGAGACATAGTTTTTGGCCTTTCTTGAAGGCTTTTTACTTTATTTGAATTTGGAATCAGATGTAGTAATTTTCTAGTTCTAGATTTTCTTTTTGTCCATTAGGCTAGCATTTTAAATTTTTGTCTCGATGTTGTTATTCTCTCAGGGTGAGGACCCCTTTTCCCTTGTTTAATATATCAAAAACATAATTTAAGAACTATTTATATATATACACCATATATATTTCTAATTATTGTTATTGAATTAAAATTATTATTATTCATAAGAACTACTACAAGCTAGAGATGAAGGTAAGACATATAAAGGTTGTAGAATGAAGAGAGAGAGGGAGATTAACACATCTCTTATCCAAATCAAATATGGGTATGGATAATTGTTTTGTTGGGTACCTAAAGGTGAGATTATTAGACCTTTATTATTATTTATGGAGAACTTGTAAGACTAGAGTGATCTTTCATATGATTTGAAAAAATAATTTGTAGATGATACCAATTACCCATTAGAAATTGGCATACCTGACTATTACGCATTAAATATATGTATCTTATATTTTTTCTTCCTTGATTATGAAATTCTCATTCATTAAAAAATAATAATCTCACATTGGTTAGTGATCTTGTTCCAAAACAACACGTAAACCCAATATATCACGATCCTTATGTTAATGAAGGTAATACTACATTGGAAGTCACTTATTACTAATATAATGGTTTATTGGTTACATGATATGTGTGATCTTCATATGTATATATAGACGTGGAAAATAAATTTCCCCTGGTATTGCATTAAACTAACCAAATCTAATTACAATGGGAGTAGTTACGAAAATAACATAATAAATCAGACCTAGTAGCACAAATTCATATAATATAGAAACATAAAATAATATGGAAATATTCGGATAATTAAAATTATTGGAGAACACTAGAGAAGTAAGGTTCTAGAGTGGTATACAAGTTATCATAAATATGGAAGTGTTCATCAACAATATGCAATGACAAACAAACCATCATAAGAGGTACAACAAACTAAAAAAGATCAACGAAAAATAAGCACCCCGACCAAAACCATAACACTCATTAAATGGCACAACCAAATCCATAACATCATGGTCATGACAACTTTTATATGCCATGAATATGAATTGACGACCTTGTTTGTCTTCTCTCGAGCTCTAAAATTTTCTTACTTGTTTTTGTGATCCACCTGAAACAAATCTCTTTCCTTCAAACCTCAATCACTAACAAAACCTTGTAAAATATAAAAAGTGGGGGGGGGGGTGGGGAGAAGGGGCCATGGGGTAGGGCGAGGTGTATTTGGGGGCTTGTCTTAGTGAAGCCTCCATAGTTATAATAAAGTATTTTCTTCAACTTCATTCTCTTTAGTTATAGGATTTGAAATTCACATATTTACAATGTTGTCAGTTTTTTCATATCCCAAGTCTCCATATATTAAAATTATGTTAGTTCTATAATAACAATATGCAAATGATTTTCAATGTTAATCAAATTAATAAACTTGACCATGTAAATGAGGCTCTCAAAATTTGAACATATTTTTCTCTCTCCATGGTTGAAATCCGCGACGACAAACTTTGTGCCCTCTCCATGATTGTGAGGGTTCCTAACCATGGGGGCATGATAAGGGTGAATATTGTACAATCTCCATGGTTAGGACGGTTCCAAACCACGACAATCTCCAATCCAAAACTATATGAAGAAAAATGTCATTTACGTGGTGACTATCCATAGAAGTCCAAATTCACGTAAATATAAAATCCCACAACAATTAATATCTAATGAAAATTTCTCGTGAAAGCCTTAAAATTAACATACAAAATCAACTTTATTAAATTTGACATTACTTTTATAGACTATGAACCCTAACATTAATTTTACATCATCTTTTAAAAATGGTCCCTTATTTACGTCAACATTTAAAGAAAGACTACTAATTTTGGAGGGTTGACATTTTTTCTACATTATTTTAGATTGTTGCATTAGAATATTTTAACTAATATATTTTTTACATTAAAATTAAAAATTTACATTCATAATTTTAAAAATAGAAAAAACAACACAAAAGTAACACTAAAACACCAAAACCTAGTATTAAACTTGTTTCTTTCCTAGAAGTGTCTCCTTACCTCCAATGGGTGTATGTGGTTTGCCTTTAAAAGGTGTTCAATTGTAATTCCTACCTTGGAATCAATTGGAATATTATTCCACTTTTATACATAAGAATGTTTTAATTACCTCTATGTTTTAATATTGTGAAGACTTTGAAACATCAGCAATCATTTGGCTAACACTCTCCCAATATGTTAGATCAATAGTATTTCTCACTCTAAGACCTTACGTATTTGTTGGTGAAACAAAGATAATGTTTTCCTACATAACATGCTAAATTCTAAGTTAATACTAAAAAAAGTGTTATCCTCATCCGTGAACCGAGGGGAAAGAATGAGTGATTATTATCACTAGAATTATCTAAATCTTTTGATTATTATCACTAGAATTATCTACATCTTTTAACATCCACGAGTGGACATGTTTTTGATAAGATTTATGTGTTCCTCCAGACGCAACACCATTAGGAATTAGAGATCTTCTCCCTTGATAAAAGTTCGTTGGTGGATCCATTATTATGTGGACATTGGGGGGCCATCAATAAGGCCACTGGCTAAGCTTCACAATATATTTTATGCACTATATTTCTATTCTTTTGCAAATCTAGATTGATGAATAATCCCACTCGACAGAAAAAAATATACTGCCACTAAAATTGAATGACAATTTTCTTTCTCTTGCAAAATTAATTCATTGCAATGTAATTACTTTATAATAATCAAATTGTTTATATTGTCTTTATCTTTTTCTATTTTACTTTATAATAATCAAATTGTTTATACTGTATAGATGAAAATAAATTAAACTCCACACTTATGTAGAATGAAATGACATTCGTGGAATTGGTCCCTCCATTAAAAACACAACCAAATTAAAAAGTGTATGTTGCATTGTATGTAATTACCTGTGTGGAGAAAAAGGATCTTGAATATAATGTAATGCAGGTGGCTACCCTCCACAATGGCCTCTGTCCTCTGCTCACTGGTAAACTTGATATGATATTCTTGTGTCCACAAACTTGAATCCACTGAACTGGTTTAAGTCGTGATTACAAAAAAATGGGTCTGTGAGGATGTTATGCTGGCCTACGGTTCTGCGAAAGCTTGTTTCCTTTCCTGTATTGGTTTAATTTAATGTTAAGTGGTTTGTTGAATATGCGCATACTTACTTACCAAACCAAACCACTTAAATGAATTTGACAAGTGCAGGGTAGCTTAAATGAATTTTCACCGGCCTCCTTAAATGAATTTGACCCCTCGGCGGCACACTGTGCAGAATCACCAAATTCGGCCTCCGTACACGCGCAGCCACACAAGCAGGTCCTGATTTAACTCCCTCTGGTGCCGGTATTTCTTGCCAGTTCATGCCTTTGATATGCATGTGATGGGGAGCATGGTCATTCTTATGGCAGTCCGCACATACATGGTGCAAATCAAGTGGAGGGTTCTGCTATTTGTTTCTCCATGTATTTTAGTGTAAAATAGAATTTGAATGGGAAAAATAGACCCATGTCAAAAATCCAAGTTAACTTTGTAAATTTAGTAGTAGTTGTAGTGAGTAGACCATTATGGGGAACTGTGCTAATCAAATTTCTCGCTAATAGCCGTCCTAAAATCAACACCATCCTCGGGTTAAATCAAATCCGCACATGGAGATAAATCAGAACCCTAATATGTCCTCATTTTACTATATACAAATTAATTGATGCATATTTGTATCTATATCTGAAAGCGGCTTCAATTATCTCGAGAGGAAACTACGACTGTCATCGATTCAAATTATTTTTGTTGCGTCAAAATAATAGGATCCCTCTAGTCAAAAATAAATGCAAATATTAATTTTGTTCACCTCTGCAAAGTTTTTGTATATTTGTTTAGCTAGGTTTCACTTTTATAGTAGCAGACAGAGCTTAGATAAATTGGTTGGTGGGGAATTCAATCGGGGTTAAATATGGTGGGGAATTGGTTGAATCAGAAAAAAGAAAGAAATTGAGGCATCGACAGTCAACCGTTGGATGTGGAAGTTGACGTACACTTCAATGCGAGATCGTCGATGTTCCGACATGTGTTAAAACTGCAAGGCCTTTCTCACTTTAAGACAAAGTAATTATATTATATTTATTTTAATTCTTACTTTTTGATATACTTCTACTACACTTTTATAATTAGATAGGTGCCTTATGATTGATATCTCACGTATTTTAAATAGATGTATTTAAAATATCTATACTATTCTAAATAATTTATTTAGAATTAAATGTAATTGTTCTTGATATGAATATCACCTTTTTTTTAAATTGAAAAAGAATAAAGAAAATATAATCTATTCAAGCCTTATGAGCCAACTACAAAACATTCAAATAAATACAAATTTGATTTTACTTTAAAAATATAAATTCTATTTACAAAACTTTACAAATTTAAAATAAGAAATAAAAAGAATTTGATTGGCTCATAAGTGAATGCATAAGTAACTCTCCCAAGGCAAAGGTTGAGAAGGAAACAAACAAGGCCATGATATGGCAAATACTGCCGAAGGTGATACTTTGTGGGATGTAGGGAGAACAATTGTAAATGCAAAGTTTTTGAACAAATGTAAAAACAAATGACAGTGCTAAAGTTTTGAGTTGCAAAGAAAATATTTTACATACAATAAAACATAAACGAAACAAGACAAGAGTTTCCACTTACGTCGTTGTGTGTGATTGAATAAAATTACATGTAAAATGTATAGTAACTTGTCTATGTGAGCATTGTTTGTGTAAGAACTCTTTGAAAGAGAAGATACTTTACCATAGTTTATGAAAAGAAACAAAAACAAAAAACATTGTTTGAAGAAGGAAAATATACTCTTGTCATATTTTATAAAAAGATATAAAAAAAAATAATGAAACTTTTGCCAAAACATTGCTAAACTATACATCTACAAGAAAAATCATAATATGAGCGAAAATAAAACTATAACCATCACAATATATATGATGAAGAAAACCAAGCAAATATTTAGACAACTACAAAACCTATAACGCCTATTGTGAATAAAACCGTGGTATGTGTTATATTTTATGTAATTTTTTCAAAGATGCTTTGCTCAAATATATTGCTCATTTCTTCAGCATGGGGTACGCAAGTGAGAACATGAAACTGGGTGTATGAAATTGATTAATTTGATATTGCCCCTTCTAAGTAAATATCTTCCAATTTTGGATTAAAATAACAGATCCAAACATAAAATCCATGTGACACGCTTAAGCAATTGCGGAAACACTTTGCCTCGCCATGAAATCAGCAAGACATATTTACAATAAAACAATCCCAACATAGGAAAAGCACAGGTGCTAATACCCACAAGCTCTACATTTTGTCTGTGCTTAAAAATTTATTTGAACAAGGAGATTTCTTTTGAAGTTAGTGTAGTGGGCGTTACACCTAGATTATTACACTTAGTGTGGTTATTTTATGTAACGCATAGAATGTAAGGCGTTAAAGAAGTTGTAAATGTGGCTCTTAGACAATGAGAAAAACTATAAACATTTCATATGAAACTCTTGAAAGATGAAAAAAAATCTGGAAAATGATATAAAACTACAGAATTTTTATGAAGGAATGGACATTAAAGGAAATTAGGGAGGGCATACGAAGAGAAATCCAGAGAAAGTCAAAAGCATACCTTTGTAATGACAATCATTTATCTAAATATATGTTTAACGAAGCTTTATGATTGCTTGCAAATTACTGGTTGAAATGGCTGGAAAATATTGCTTAAAGTTCAGTACAAATCAGGGCTCTCTAATTGGTGTTATTATTAATGAAGAGAGTGTTGTTTTCAATCTTGGCAACGAGATTACCTTTCTTGGGTTGTTTTTCTTCTTTGCCATCACTGAAGGGGTTTCGATGAGTCATAGAACCCCTATGGGATTCGAAGTGGAAATGTCTAGCAAACAGTTTGAGAACAAAAACGTTGTCTTCGTCATTGAAGATATTTTTCTACTCATTTTTGGGGTAGCTTTGCATGAAGAGGGTTTTTTTATGACTTCATAATTTGAGTCAAAATGATTGAATGACCTAGAATCCTTCGAAGGATTTATCCTCGCCATAAATGAATTTTGTGAAGGAAAATAAATAATCGAGTTGATAAAAAATATTACTATAATGGAAGTGGGTGTTGGAGGAAATTAATGTTGGCTATGCAGAGCAAAGCGGGCACTCCAGAAAATTGAGGGTTTACTCAGACTTCAACCATTGACCGGTTGCAAGCATCCTGTAGGAAAAACTAGATCTTATTTTATTTGTTCAACTGTAAAAATGCCCATACAATAAAAGCTAAATATATATTGTAATAAAAAAATTGCACCATTGTCCAAATCAGTTCCTTTAGTGCTCAAGTATTTGCAGTGATAAATGAAATTCTCTAACCAATAAATAAAAATGTTCATCCACGATGTGCTCTTTCATCCCAACCTTCTGAAAAACACGGATAAAGGAAATTCATATTTATTATCTACTTGTTAACATTAATTTTTAGGAAAAATATAATGTAAATAGTAAGACTTATGTGATAGACGTGTTCAAGTAATATCCCAGATCATTAATGCATCCTTGCTATTCTCTCTAAAATTCCACAACCGCTTGTGGTAACATGAACTGTAGCATTGTAAAATAAAGCAAAGTAAGAAAATAAGATTACAAGGGCAACATATTTTGGAGTATACTAAGGCCATTCACCAATTTTTTCTTTCTTCTGCATTTATAAGGGTGGCAGTATTTGTTAGAATAAGTTGGAAAATCAACTAGTTGAGACAAAAATACTAGGAAAGTTAGGTCCCTAGGTCATCAACTCATGTAGTATCTTAAAAAAATGTCATGCTTACTCATAAAGAGGTGAGTTCTTGTAGTGCTCTGCAAAGTCAATCCCCAAGCGAAGTTCAGAAGCAGCAGTACTAACTTCGAGCATCCATGTAGCTAGATTGTATCTATCCTTTCAACAAGCTCAACAGTAATTGTTAGGTGTTTTGTTTATTCAATTGACAAACCAGTTACACCAGAAGTCCAACTAATGCATCTCTTAAGTTTATCTGAGTCAGATTTTGAGGCCAATGTGGGCTTGCTAAGTCCAACTCTCTATGTTATGATGTCAAACCTGGTGCTTAATTTAATATTCCACATTTCCCTTTTTGTGAATGTCTGTTTCATCATAGGCCTTGAACAATGACCTTCACTACGGTGATAGTTCCATCTTACTAGATTCTTGCTAAAATACCTGGAGACTAAAGAGTTGTCGCTCCTTTACTTGGCAAGCTTGTCTTATTAATAAGAAGGAAGGCATGAGGCATTAACCCTGACCTTTACTGTGGTGATTGCTCCACCTGAATACATTCTTGTATGCTAAGATAGTTGGAGACTATGGTCTGCAGTTTCCTTTTGGTCACATGCCCATCTTATCCAAAGGGGATGGACACTGGGCCTAAACTATGACCTTCTTTTTGGTAAGCGTTCCCTCTTACCGGTCACCGCTCAACCAAACCCATTGGACCTAGTCTTATTTTTTATCTACAGACTGTAAACATAAATGAATGAATAAAACCCCATTGGGCTGGGCTAAATGGTTGAGACGAGGTGTTGCCACAATGAATACAAGTTAAAAATGTTTACAGGAAGAATTTAACCTAAGATACTGCATATTATTTTAAAATGAAGGAATGAATAAACAAAAAAGACAGCATACCAGGCCGTTTCCAGCAAGATCTTGTGATCATCGCAGCAATCCATCAATCCACCTTCCCACATTCTTTGTACCCCGCCACCGCCTTCCCTGTCAGCTAATCTCCGAAACTCAAAAGACAAACTCTCGCTTTGCATAGCCACAGTTGCACATAGAACATCGAAATCAAGCACTGCCATACCCTCACCATACGCCTCTGCACCAAAACCCTCATAATCACCGCTAGCCTTTCCATCCTTGCGCTTTTACGCCTCCCTTCCCTTAAATCGTCGTCTATTACATTTTCCCCTTCCATTTTCTCAACCTTCAAGCCTTCAACCTCCATAACCTCCAAATTTCAAGAAATTCACCAGACCAGAACTCCAATATTGAAAAAGAAAGAACCAAGACGGGGCTACGCAAAGGTTAACTCACATAAAACCTCATATTGAAAAATATTCAATAATGAATAATGCAAAGAATACAGTTACTCCACAGATTGACATAAAATCTGTTGTTTCCTCTACGCAATGCTTCTAGAACCGCTTGTCTTCCCAGTATTTATCGAAAACCAAGAATATGTATGCAAACAACACACATTTAAATGCTTTCCTTCATAGTATTTCGCCAAAAACACGAATATTCACGCAAATTTCACAAATCCTCTAGGAATCTCCTACAACGCCTCTTTTTACACAACAATTACATCAACAAACACAATGCTCCCGGGTTCGAAACTCGCTGCATAGGATTTCCAACCTTAAAACAGCCAAAGAAGTTCCCACAAGAAAAGCATCACCGACCTTTAAAGAAGCCTCAATGTACCCTGTCGCAAGCAAAACTTCTCCCTTCCGTGAAGCAACCTACAATCGATATTTTCAATATGCAACGCACCAAATATAGGATTTTTGGCTCTATAGAAAACCCGAATGCCTTGCACCGTTGTCGTTTTAACGATTCCATTGTTTCCTCAAAGATTCTTAGTTCATATTAAAGCTTTGAAAAAATGTAACACCACCGAGAGCTACAATTTTTTTCCTTCGCCTTCTGAAGCGTTAATCTGTGTATGCAATCGGAGGGTTCCGTATCGCAGCAGCTCTGTAACAATTAGAAAATTTATATCAGAGCTTTTAACCCTACAAATGCGTAACTTTTCAAACTTCAAATGAGGCCTCCTCTTTTTCCTACACTGGGTCGCCCATCTATTAAATCCACCTTGTAGTGTTGTCTTTTTCAAATAAATTTGTGGATCAAAATTATAGAAAGCAAAATATAATGGCATACAAGCTCTGAAATTTGATGGTCTCGTAGACCATTTTTGGTATTTTAATCAAATTACAATTTAATAAAAACAAACTCACAATTTAACTGTAATTTTTTAATAAAATTGTATTTCAACAAGTTTATATTATTTAAAAACCGTAAAATTTCATAATAGTTAAATATAATATATAAGGTATATATATATATATATGAAATCGGATTGGATTTCACTCATTTTACAAATATTCTATAAATCATATTGATAATGATTTTTAATAATTCCCAATTTAAATTTAGAAACTAAAACAAGTTTATGTGAATAATGAATTTATTAAACTCGAGTTCACACGTTGTCTTTGCTTTTTTCTAAAAACATATGAGTTTCTAATTTCAATGATATAGTGACTGTATTTATTTTCATTTTTTCATTACTAATTGCAATCTACAAGTTTGAATTTAACTTTTATGCAAGTTTCAATTCAAATTTTTATTGTTATAGGAAAATTTAAGGAATCTTGTTATAGACATCCAAGAAGAAGCTTGAGATACAGACATCAATACAGGTAAATGATTATTATTTTGAATAACATAGAATTATTACATATTACAATTTCATTTTTCTGGAAGCAAGGACTGTAAACTAGAGGAAAAATTGGGCCTTCAATGTAGAGTAGATAAAGATATTTCAGTTGGGTTTTACAAAATATATAAAGATATTTATGTGACATATTCATCTCATCATCTACTCTTGAAGGCAACTTTTTTATCTCTGAACAAGAACATGAACCAATATTTCTAAATACCTGAGATATTTTCCAAAGATCATTTTTGCCACCACGAAGAATTGGTTGATTAAGCCTTGCGCAGACATACATGTTTATCGACAAATCATAGATTTAGATCGCATATGTCCTTTCTTTTCAACAACGTCAAGCCGCACCGAAATCAAGGGTATTTCCTTCAAACTTGTCGTGGTAAAAATGGCTTGGGTTCTTAGATATATTTTTGAAAAATTCCCTCCTTGAAATCAATATTTTTGTTATTAAAAATATAAAATTACAATTCATCAGTCTGTTAATGGCAATAATGATGAGAGGTTTATCATTGGCATTGAGTGCTTCATAGTTGGGAATCGTGGATAGATTATAGGCCTTACTACCATGATTGTTTCTCGCTCTCATAATTTACTATTCTTCTTCTTTACTAGCCTATTGTTACGGATTATTCATCCAGCTTAGAGTCGCCACTAATAATAAAATACTTGAAAAATTAGAGAAGGAAAATCTTTATGCCGGTAAACTTCCCTTCTCATTTTAACATTTGAATTTTTGTTTTACAATACCCACAAGAAAAATTGGATTTATCTTGTCTCATTTAATGAGTTTATAATTTAATTACTAAATTTAATTTATAAATATATTTATCATCCTAAATTATTTAAAAATGATATATATCAATTAAGATTTTTTGACAATTTAAAATTTTACTAAAAACGTAATCCTATCATTGTTATTTCTTGTTATAGTACAAGCTAGACGGGCTTTTCTATAATGAGACCTTAGCTTGTTCTTCGATATGGCAAATCCCGCCGAAGGTTTTGTTTTGTTGTTGTGCCTATTGTATTTGTTATAGTACAAATGGATAGGGCTTCTTCTGTAATGAGACCGTTGCTCATTTGTCGAAGATCTGAAATATCATTGGCGAAGTATTATGTGATCCTATCGCTGTTATTTCTTGTTATAGTACAACTGGACAGGGCTTCTTCTGTAATGAGACCTTAGCTCGTTTGTGAAAGATCCGAAACATCATTGGCGAAGTATTATGTGATCCTACTGCTGTTGTTATTTGTTGCAAGGATAAATTTGAAAGGACAATTGCCAAGTACGTTGGGTTCAAATTTAGGGTACTACATCAACATTGCACAAACATGTCCGAAAATGAGGGTCGTTGAAGAGTACAAAGATTAATAAAAGACATCGTATGATAAATGTTGGTTTTAGATGTTATAATTATGACTATTTGATGAGTTGTTATTTAGAAGGTAGGTAGTTGTTATAAAGTGCGTAGTTAGAAGTAATCTCTTGGCAGGGATTGGTTTTAGGATTTGCAAAAATAATAGAGCCTATATTTCTGAAAAGTAAGAGATACATTAAGAAAATAAAAACGGTCACGTAAAATTCGTATGTATAGTTCATAGTTACATTTTCTTGAAAGTTTGTGAAGGCGTATTAAAAACCCCATTAGGTAAAAAGAAGATATAAAGGGCTAGCAACAATTAGGTAATTTAAGGATTTCACCAAAGTTTTAATTAGATTATCAATTTTCTGTCATATTTTAGGAGGATCCGTTTGTGCGATTTTAAGATGAAATGGATTAGGTAGATATTAAGGGCGCAGTACTAGTAACACGCTTGTATTTTAATCGGATTTATTGTCATTTGCACAACGCCGAATGGTGATGACAGGTGTCTGCAAAAGGCTGGGTTGTGACAGAGAATGACATGCAGATACGTGTTATTCTTGTTATGTGTTTTTCGCTGTGCTTTGCAAAAGTTGTTTTTTAATCTTTTGGCGTGGCAAAGGCGGAATTCTGTATTTGTGTTTGCAGGGGACGCACAGAATATAATCGTAGAGATCAATTTGTATTTGTGTTTCATAAATTTGTCTCTTTCACTCTTTCTCTTGCATCAATTTAGAGTCAGTAAAATAGAAGACATTGAAATTATTTTGTTGTGCAGTTGTATTGTGTTTTTTGCGACTTACATTGAGTTTGCAGAGAGGATTTACTTCAAAACGAGGTCATAAAAGCGTTTACCCAAGTATTTGATACTAGACTTAATTTAGTAACAATAGTCGTGCAAATTGAACGAGTTTTGTATTTGGAGTTTGGTTTCTATTACAAATAATTGGTCATGGGCGGTGCAGGTAGATGAAGAATACGGTGAAGCTATGGGGAAGGCTGAAAAAATTATCAAGAGTTGGATTGTGGGTACAAAATTATCAAAAAGAGTAACCTGTAAGTAACATAATCCAGTAGGTTAGATAAATAACATAGTTAAGGACTGTTGTTATGGCAGCAAAAAGGGATTATTTTGTTGTAGCTTAGAGCGAGAGACGTTGTGTTGATATGGTTTTCTTAGATTCTTTATATTGTTTCAGAGAGAAACATTGGTTATGAAAAAGTGTTTTGGGTCAAGATCTGCGGTTGATTCATATTCAGTTCTCCTATTATTTTCAAAGTTTTATATTCTTATGAGGTAGTATCTAGTTAAATTCACATGAATGGATGGGTCTGCTGTCATAATCACCCTCTGTAATGAAAATGGAAACCTTAACTTTGCCTCTGATGGCTTATGGGAACAAATAACTGACAAAGAAGCGGTTGTGACTGTGCCAAGAATTTGTGCAGGGTACAGTTGAGTGTTTCACAAACTTAGTTTGATTACAGATCTTAGTGTTGTATTTGTGTGGGGATTGGATCTATATGATAGAAGACAACCATGAATTTTATCAATACTTGTTGGCTTAGCTCTTCAGTATCCATTTCGATCTTGATTTTGTTTGTTCTGTTTTATTTCGAGTAGTTATTCTATTGATCAACAGTGTGAAAGTTCGATGCAAGAGAAAGAGTGAAAGAGACAAATCTTGCTCAGAGACATAAGTGGAATAGCAGGAAAAGCAACTTTGACAGTGTTAATCAATACAATAACTACTCAAAATAAAAGATAAAGAACAGGAAAAACAAAGTGGTAGCCATCATGTACAAAATGAATACTAAAACTGCATACTTGAAGATGCCTTCTCCATGGTCTAGTTTCAAAGAAGTCATTAATGGAAAGCATGGTAAGACAAAAATAAAGTGACCAGGTTTACAATGAAATACATGTAGGGCGCTAGTGTGGTGAAGCTTTTTTAGTCAGTGCCAAATGCACCTACCAAGAGATGTGCCTTCAAACATATTTATGAAATTTTTGAACCATGTCTGAATGAATACGTTGTCTAAGATGCCCTTCTTAATTAAATAAATTATCAGAGGGTTTGACGCAGAGAAAGAGTGAAAGAGACAAATTTTGCGTGAAAGAGATGAAATATAGGCTCCTCAAATGCAAATGATTGCAGGTTTAATGGTCTTTACGATGTCATTTTGATTACCATGGTTCCAAGACAAGGTGAAAGCGGGTTTGCTGAAGCAACTCAAACACATTTAAGGAAATGCAATCGGCAGGTTTAAAGCCAAACTCCATGACATTTTTGAGCATCCCTCACCTCTGAAAATGGGAACTTCGGAACAGAGCTCTGACCATAGACGTTAACAAACAAAAGTCAGGAAAATAACATTTGTTAGATGTCGTGGTTGAGAATTCCGTGCTTCATATGTATGCCATATGTGGAAGCATAGTGAAGGTACGTGAACTGTTTGATAAAATGTAAATATATCCAGTGTGAACTGCAAATAATTTGCTGCTTAAAGTGATTCTTTAACAATATGAGTTCTGAAAACATATCATATTTGAGCTATATTCAAACAAATGGCATACATATGAAGCAGGGAATTCTCATCCATGACATTTAAGAAATGTTATTTTTCCGGCTTTAAACCTGCCAATTGCATTTGCTTAAATGTGTTTGAAGTTGCTTCAGCAAACGCAGTTTGACCTTGTCTTGGAACTGTGGCAATCAAAATGACATCGTTAACACCTATATCTGTTCCATTTTTTCCAGGAACATTATCTTTTGCGTCTACATATACAGTGGGTGGTTGAAATACCACTCTTACTCATTTATTGAATGCGAGCTTTGTTTCTGACGTGTATTTGGAACTAATGCCATATCTGTGCAGCATGACTTGTGCATACATTGCCCGATGCGAATGCACAATATGTTACTTCTAAATTGTTCGTAGTTTTGGCTCATGCTAAATACCTCAGCTCTCTAAACGTATGGTATTCTAAGGCCAAACACTAGTGACTGCTCATTGGTTGGGGGCTTTATAAGCTTAAGATTGATTGAACGAATGAATATAAAACTGTTAGGACATCTCAGATATTTATAAGAAGCTTTGTGACTGTGACAAGGTTTCAAATGAGTATGCTTGCTTGTCTACAAGAGACTCGTGGTAATAGGCGATGACTGATAAATTATTTAAAACTGTATCTCTTGATTCTTGAAGATATCATATGCCCGGTGCATATATTAAGTAACAGGTTACAAATCCTGTACCTATGGAAAACTGACCAAGCACAGTGTTGAGGAGAGCATTACGAAGCAAAAATGGATGGTAATTGCTGATAATTTATTTAATTAAAAAGGGCATCTTAGACAACGTATTCATTCAGACGTATCTCTTGATTCTTGAAGATATCATATGCCCGGTGCATATATTAAGTAACAGGTTACAAATCCTGTACCTATGGAAAACTGACCAAGCACAGTGTTGAGGAGAGCATTACGAAGCAAAAATGGATGGTAATTGCTGATAATTTATTTAATTAAAAAGGGCATCTTAGACAACGTATTCATTCAGACATGGTTCAAATATTTCATAAATATGTTTGAAGCTACATCTTTTGGCAGATGTCTTTGGTGCTGACTAAAGAGGCTTTGTCACAGTAGCGTGCTACTTGTATTTAATTATAAACCTGGTCACTTTATTTTTTGTCTTACCATGCTTTCCATTAATGACTTTTTTGAAACTAGACCATGGAGAAGGCATCTCCAGTATCCAGTTTTAGTATTGATTTTGTCTATTCTGTTTCGAGCACGCTGCGCTATGTACACTGCAATGTGTGCAGCATCATTATTGCAATAGAGACGGTGGCCACCACTTTGTTTTTTCCTACTCTTTATCTTTTATTTGGAGTAGTTATTGTATTGATTAAGACTGTGAAAGTTCAGTTCCTTTTCCTGCTATTCCACTTTTGTCTCTGAGCAAGATTTGTCTCTTAGACTCTTTCTCTCGTGGAACTTTCACAGTGTTAATCAATACAATAACTACTCGAAAAATAAAAGATAAAGAGCAGAAAAACAAAGTGGTAGCCATCGTCTACTGAGAATGGTGCTGCAAAGATTGCAGTGTACATAGCACAAGTGCTCTGAATCAGAATAAACAAAATCAATACTAGAACTGATACTGAAGATGCCTTCTCCATGGTCTAGTTTCAAAGAAGCCATTAATGGAAAGCATGGTAAGACTGACACCTACCAAGAGATGCGCCTTGAAACATATTTATGAAATTTGTGAAACACATTTAAGGAAATGCAATTGGCAGGTTTAAAGCCAAACTACACAACATTTATGAGCATCTTCCCAGCCTCTGGCAAAATGGGAACTTCGGAATAGAGCTCTGACCATAGTTGTTAATAAACAAAATTCAGAAAAATAACATTTGTTACATGTTGTAAAACTGGTTTTTTAAAGACTATTTTGTAAATAGGTAGACTACATACGAATTCACTAGAGAGGTTCATCTCTGCCTTCTAAGGCTCAACACAGAGGGTGTTGCAAGATACGAGGTCTATTTTTGGTCTGTTTTTGGCTTTGTGACTGTGAGAAGGTTTCAAATCAGTATGGGTATACTCTGTTTCGGTGACAAGAGAAAGTGAGATAAGAGACTGTAATAACCTTGAAATGTAACTTGTATCCTGCAAGGAGGCAGAAGAAAATTGAATTTCATGGAGTATAGAGTGCATACAGACCAAAAACAGTGATGGACTACTGTCGAAATGGGTATAATCCAAATGTTAAATGACAAGTGGAACATCAGAAAAAGATCTTACTTTGTAGTTGTACTGCCTTGGGCACGAATTTGCCAAACTAAAGATATGGAACAATGAGAGATCAAAAATGTTTTGTTGTTTGCCTTTGTGCATTATGCGGCTGTGTCGGCTGTTCTGACATTGCAATTTAGCTGAGGAGTTTTGTGTAACAGTTGGCATGGAAAGTAATTGCATTTTTGTTTGGTTTTGTTTTTCAGACTATTCATGTTTTTGTAGCCTAACAAGGCATAGTTGTTGTAGTTGCTTGCATAATCTGCTTGAAAGCGAGGCAGCGAACAATTTATATTAGACATACAACAAATCTGTAAGAAATAGCAAACAACTGTAGGTGACATAGTAAAAAATAGGTGACAACAATTAATGTCTTAATATAAAAAAACAAAGTCAGAGATATTAGATCCATGTTTTTAAATGTTGTGAAAAAGGTGGTCTGTTACAGCGAAGTAATAATAGTTAGATATGTAAGCAAATGGCAGGAAAGTAAAGAGTAATGAAAATAGACACAAAGAGTTGTATTAGTCGTGTGAGAATAACATAATTACAAAAATGCTGAAACAAAAGCAAAGCCAAAAATATGTAACAAGTAGGCGGTAACACAGCAACTGTTTGTTGATATTGTCAAAAGCATAGACAGTAATAGTCGATTGTTGCTGGTCATATACGGGAGCCTGTCATGAAATTTGTTTGTGTATGTGCATGGGTTGCAAAATCGTTGCAGGAATCTGAAAGAAGAAGACGAGTATGTTAGACTGGAAACAAAGAATTAAACTGAAATGTAATGAATAGAAGTGGAAAATGCAGATGCTTACCAAAGAAGAGAGAAAGCTATGTTTCTTTGATTGTGGATATTGAGTTGTCAACTGTCAAAGTGAATGTACCCTTGATTTGGAATTGACGGAGAAGAAATACAGTCTTTGAGATGTCTTGTTGATATTCTTCATACTGTGTTTGACAAAGGAGAGGGAAGACTTTTTGCAGTAATGGCTCTCGCAATGTGCAGTGGAGGGAGTCATCTATTGTTTGCAAGGAGCAATGGAGAAAGTGCTTATATTTGTATGGTTTTGATGTATTGCAAGTTGCACAAAGTGAAATTTGTTTCAGTTCGTTTGGATCAGGTTCTGTGAGATGGTCACATTCTACACAGAATGCTTGGAAAGGAGGAAGGTATATGTTCTTTGTGCGAAGTATACCTGCAATCTGCACAAGGAGATGAAGTTGACATAATTGATAGATTTCAATTTGTTGATGGAAGATAACTTAAAAAAGAGAAATTGCAGTGTACTTGCCTCTGTGTTTGTGTTTATGAGAGACTGTAAAAATGTTTTTGTAGGTTCATCATTTAAAGGGTCAATGAAGGATGAATGGCCTGCACGTACAACACGTGAACCCTGTAATCCTTGTCTGATGAAGTTTTTGAAGAGCAATAGTGGTATGTTCCCTGCTGCAATGGTGTCTCTTATTGTATGACACAGTGGAACGTGAAAGTTTCCCAAATGTACCTGCAATGACAAAGTATCATGTTTGGTTAAAATTGAAGGGAATAATGCAGTGCAATGTATATAAAAATGAAAGAAGGGAGTGTGTTGATACTGTTGCTTTTCCATTTTCAGTGTCAGAGTCTTTAACGTAGAGGGTGAAAAGGTCGTTGGTGTGGTGGATTCCTGTCACAATTGCGGCAAATGACCCAACGAGAATGTTGCATTTGAATGAACAAGCTCTTGTATTGTCATGTCAGGTGTAAGTTTTCGTGTTTTGCAAACTGTGGGTATGTTTTCCATGGTGGTTGTTGCATTTGCGGACAAAGAACAATTTGCATCTCCTCGTTCGTACTTTGTTTTTTCTTTGACGGTGAAACCAGTAACACGCAGGCCGCAGCCAGCGACTACAATGGATGCAAATTTGTGCACGAAGGTGTTGCTCATGTTCAAAGTGATTGTCATTTGACCATTTTTGTCAACCAAATCAGCATGGAGGATTTCAGCTTTTGAGGGGGAGATGTTGGTTGCATGTGCTGGTCCATAGACGACGAGGATATCACCTTCAAATACAGTTGCAACTTTTCCTGCACAAATGTCAAGTATGGAGGATGGCTGTTGTGTTGCTGGTTTTGGACTGCATTTTGAATGGTGTTAGGATGCTTTTATTGAAAGGATAAGTGTGATAATAAATGAATAATGAGAAGAAAGTAAAGAAACGTTAGAAAGAGATTACCGTTTAGAGGATTCTTGCAAAATGATCATTGCTAGCAATGTCCTTGTTCTTGGAGGTGTGTTCCATGTCTTTGTTGTTGTAACTATCTGCAAAGCATTCAAATATGTAAATGGTTGTTGTAGAGTGTCAAATGAAAAGGAAAGAAAAGAATCAAGAAACTAGATATTAGTTTTGCTGAATCAATAGAACAACGTGTGTGCACTTACAATTGTGCAGTGTTGTTGATGGTGTTTTTCAAGAGAGCAAAAATTGTTGGGTGGTCAGTCCAATAAGCAAATCTTTCAAATGTATTACAGGTTTCAAGTATTGTGTTTGACCATATATGGTCGATCATGTTTTTAGTGAAGACACTTGGATGTTGTATATGGAAACTGAAATTGTTTTTTTGCATAAATGCTAAAAGCATTGTTGTTTTCCTATTTTTGTTTTGCATGTCGATGTTGAAGTCTCCAAAAATGTAGGTGGGAATGGTTAAATCAAGGGATCGGAACACATTGTCGAGAACAATGAAGATGTTTTCCAGATGTGCATTTGGCGCAACGTAGACATTGACAATAGATATGCATTGATGTTGCAGTAATATCTTTGCGAGTAGTGACTCTACATGTGCGTTGTGAAAGTAATGTTTTTCTAGGAAAGCTATATTGTTTGCAATAAAAATTGCTAGACCATGGACATGGTGTGCAGATAAGCATTGGTATCCGTCAAGGTAGTCAATTGCAATGGGGCAAGCAATGTGAGTTTCTTGTAAACAGAGAATGTGAGATTGCATTAATTCATGGTCGTGTAGAATGGCCTCTCTGTGAGCATGAAGACTTCGGGTATTTAGCGAAGCAATTATAATAGATGAAGAAATATCAGCTATGGACAATTCATGTTGAATATTCCATTTAGCTTCATTTCGGAGTCGTTCCATTTCTGTGTTGATTGTCTGTTTGATGCTGAAATTTTTTTTCGTAAGCGGGGACAACAAGTAAAGGTTGGAAATGGTTCGACTCATGACAGAGGTGTATGCTAACCCATGGGACGATACGCCAAGGGGACTGAAAGCAAGTCGTTCTAGTGTGAGGCCTTGTGCTCTGTGTATTGTGCGTGCTGAACAAAGTTGTACAGGGAATTGTTTTCTTATTGTAACCGGTGTCTTGTATGATGTTCTATGCAAGGGTCTAGCAACACGAACAATAGGAGTCCAATCAAGTTCTGTTGTCATTGTTGACAATTGCGGATGTTTTGATCTTTGTTGTTTTCCAATACAGGATCATTGAATTTTATCCATACTTGCATCAAAGTCATTTGTTGTTGTATATGTTTTGAAAACTCCGTCAGAACCATTGACCAATCCGTCTTGGATGTCATAGTTCCCTGCGAAAAGTTCAATTAGCATGTTGACTTTCAGTTCTATATGTTGTGGCAATTCTATAGTTTTAGAGTAGGTTTCCATTTGTTCTATTGTTGTATCTTGTTCATCGATAGAGTCGATGACAATTTTGTGGCCTGGAGCAAGTGCAAGCATTTTTTTATTGTGTTGAAGAACATCTATGTTTTTGTAGAAAAGGAATGGAAGTGTTGGATCAACTGGGATTGGCCGAATACAGGTATGATTGAGGTATGCAAGGTCAGATTCTAAATGTTGTCCAATGCGAATTCTGTTCAGGACAGAGACAAAGGCAACATCTTTTTGACGCATTGTTTCAGTCAATTCATATATTTTTACATGTGTATTCCAGAAGTCATAGCTAATCAATTCTCTGAAATTTTGGGGTTTTTAAACACAAGACAGTCATTGACTGGTTGTGCTTGGTAGAAGTCTCCGCAGAAGATCATGTCAATTCCTCCAAACCAAGTTGTGGGCATGTGTTTTATTTGACGAAGTCGTTGGTCTGTGAAGTATAGAAGTTGACCTCCGACCAAGGATATTTCGTCTATTAGAGCAAGTTGTAATTGTTGGTAGTGCTTTGCCAAGGAATCCAATCGTTCATTGGTTAATGGGCGTAGTTCAGATCGATTGAAAGGCAAGAGGAAAGCAGAATGGAGTGTTATTCCACCGGCATTGTAAGCAGCTTTTCCCGTGAATGCCAAGATCAAGCCTTTGATTTTCAAGGGGTCATTGCATGGCATGGAGCTATCGTAAATACGAGCCAATGTTTCAAATATCAATTTTGCAACAAATGTTTTACCTGTGCCAGCGCCTCCTGTTAGGAAAAGGTAGATAGCAATTGATGGGTCTTTATTTTTCTTAAAGGAGATGTCTTTCAAAATGGCTTGTTGTTTCTTATTGAGAAGTTGCATTTGTTTGAAATATGTTCTGTTGTCTTGGATGCTAGGGTGTTTTGCTAGTTGAAATTGTTTCTTTGCAATGTCTGAATGTTGTTGTCGATTATGGAAAGGTAAATCATGTTGTATGTCATAGTCTTCAAAGGGGAGGTGTTCATGTGTAGTTATCGTTGTCATTTTCTCAGAGGATTCGAGAGACAATTGCACATCGTGAATTGTGTGTCCATGTCACCCCATTTGTTGTTAGTAGTGTAACGGTATTTGGATTCATTGGAATGGATAGTGTGTTCGTGAAATGCATATGCATCTTTCCAAGTTGCAAATTTGGTTTTCAGGCTGTGTTCATTTTCTGTAAAAGGGATGTAAAGCAAAAGCTTTTCACGGCAATAGTTGTTTATGTCAACATATTTGCTATAGTTGACAGATCTGATGATCAGTGGCTTGTTTCGAGGTTTTTTATTTTTGCTAGCATTGTGAATGGAAACAAAGTCAGCTAAGCAAATGGAATGCAAAGAATGAGGTCGTGCTATGTAGTGATCTATGATAGAGCGGCACATGATGTTTGTTGATTCATCTGGTTCTTGTTGAAGTAGACTTGGAGGTTTTAGAATGAATGTACGCTCTTCGGGATTTGAAGTGTTTATGAAAACACATTTTCGTGATGTATTGTTTAAAGGGATGGAAAGAACTATGTGGACTGCTTGTTGTGCAGACATTTGGTGGGTATTTAGCATTGCATTGCCTAGGCTTCAATCATTTGAATGGCATCGAGATGCATCTTTTGGTGCTCAAATGAATTCTAGTGAATGCTTTTGTCATTGTTCGATCAATCTTGGTCATGTAGGAGCAGCAATATGTTGCCGCTGCATAAGCGTTTAGCACATATTGAGCATCGGTATTTGCTTGCCAAATCATGGGCATTTTCTTAGAAAAGCTATTATTCCATGCTTGAGCTGGTTTTCTTTTGAGGAGCAATGTTGGTTGTTTGAGTGTTGATTGTATTGCTTGTATGTATGTTATTTCATCAAGACCTAGTTCTTGGAGGAACATATCATGTGTAATGCAAGTATCGTATCGTTTTCTCTAGAACAGAGAAAATGGAATGTGCAATTGCAATAGCAGATTCTGTTGGTTGTTCTCGTAGGTTCAAGTATTTTTGTACAGAGTCATTGGAGGTTGGGGGAAATTGTATCTGCACTTGGATTGTTTTTTTCTGCAGCTTTGTGTGTGGTGATGGCATTGCAATTGAGCGATATGTTGAGGGAACGAGCTAGTGTCACATGTAATGTAGCGATCAACGTATGACTCTATAATGTCATTGGCATCGTTTCCAAAGACCGGTGCGTTTTTTGTCCAGATTAGCCAATGGCTATGAGCATTCCCCTATTTTGGAATTCCGTGACCCAAAAGTAATCTTCTATATGGCCAAAGAAGGATTTGTCTTTGCAAAGTAATTGTTTCAATGCATAGAGTCTATGTTTATAGTAACGAGTGCATGTAACGGGATCGTTTTTAACAAAAAAGTTAGAGTCGTTGTAATCTGAACGTCTTGGCTTTTCTAAAGGGACACTTGTTTGATATTGGGTGTATAAATTATTGAGGGTCTCGGTTAGTGGCTGCCAACAATGCTCTGCGCTTCGAGAATGTCGCAAAGAAAGTAGGCGGGCCGAGTTGTCGAATCATGGCAAAAAGGTTTTTCCTTGTTTGTTGCATATAGTCCGGGGAAATGCGTATTCTTTTGAAATCGATGTATCCGATATCAGATCTTAAGATGTTTTCTAGATTCGGTTTGTATTTGACATCTTTGGCAAATAGTGTTCGACCTTTTAATTGGCCCTTTCTGATTCTAGAGCCATATTGAACGACCCACTTGGTCAATTAGTATTTTTATTGCTTTGAAAAATATATTCGTTATGTGATAAGAAAATCTACGATCTGAGTGCATTAACTCCCATTGCGCTATTTTTTGATATGGGATTGTTTTTGTTGTTGTTTCATTGCGAGGTTGGCCAAAAAACAAAGTTGGGAAATTCATCTCTTCTGAGAATTTGTCTTGAAAAATACCCAATGGTGTAAAGCCTTCTGAAGGAGCGATATTTATGATCTTGTCTTTAAGATAGTGGATAGTTGAGGAGTCAGTGAAACCATGAATTAGTGTGTCATGCGCATTGTCATTATCGATGTCATCATCAGATGAGTTGTTTTCGGAGGGGATATGTTCGTGTTCTTCATTGTTAATTGTTTCAAAGTTGAGTGTTGTAGAAAGTGTTTGATCCCAGTCATGGTTTAGTTTGATTTCATGCATAAGATATAATGTTGTTGCACATAATTGTTTAAGAGCTGCCATAGTGATTATGGGGCGCACATTTCCTGAATGGTATGCTTTTATGTATTCAAGGCGTCGTTTAAGCGCCACAACAATTGTTTTTGTTTCTTCTGGGTATCTTGGCAATGCTTGTTGGATTATGTCAATATTTGTTGGAACATTTATAATTGCTCCCTTTAACGTGTATTGAGGACGTTTATGGCTTTGGCATCGTATCTGACCAAATGCAAGTCGAAGAGACACGAGTCTCTCTTCAAGGTCAGAAAGCATTGCAACTGTTGGAAGCATTGGAATCAGTTGGATTCGTTGAGGGCATGTTAATCTTGGCAACTTGGCATTTAATAAGCTTGTTGAGCATGGTCGACAAATTGTATTGGATTTTGGCATTGTTTTCGTTGATGTCAATTGAGCATATGTTTTTTTTGTTGAATTTGTAAAATATGTCAGATTGTGCTTGAAGTGGAGTTGGTTACAAATTTCGCATGTATGGATTGGTGTGTCATTTGTTCGGGCATGAAAACGGGCAATGCATTGTGCAGAGTTGCTTGTTTGTTGTGTATGTTTACGTATAGTTGTTTTTAGCTTTCGCAGAGGACAATTTTGGCATTGTTGAATTGCATTGTTTTATGGCGGTTGACATTTGTGGTTGCAAAGAGTCATTTGCTTTTCGGTTGAGTTTTTAGTGGAGAGAACGTCATCTGTTCCAGCTTTAAGCGATGTGGACATGAGAGCTGTTTTGGCATTGAAGAAATTGGCACATGAATGGCCTTTGAGTAGCAGGGAATGTATAACATTGGAATCTGTTATAGCTCTTTTATGTGTCTGTTTCGTATATGTTTTTTTATTGAGCGAAGAGAAAATTTTAATGGTTCTTCATTCTGATTGTGCATAGTGGTTTCTACATATGTTTGCGAAGATATGCTTTGAATTTCTGTATGCATTTGGGCAGTTGTATATTCAGATGTATATGCAAAGACCGAGTATTGGAACATAGCGAGAGTTTGTAGCCAATAGTTCATAATGAAAATGTGCTTCGGAAGTGAAAATCGTATGAGATTGTATGCTTTTCCAAGTCGTGCATTGCCAGAATAAATCTTAAAAACTTGGAAAGGATGTGAGTCCCACAATTGAATATTTATTTCAAAAAGTAGGCATAACCAATGGATAATGAAGTCATCTGTGTGTATATTGTTGTGGTCATGGAAAGTGGCTATGTTTATCACAAGGCCTTGCCATGTGCCAATGTGCGGTATGTTTGTTATGGGGTTCTGGTCAAGCCAGGTATGGAGAAAGTCAACAGTTGTATGGTCTTGTCGAAGAATAGAACTACAAAAAGCCTGAGCAGCATACCTGCGCAGGCAGCGAGGGTCAAATTCATTGTTGCGAATGCGGCAAATAGAAGTGAAAAGGCTATCAACATTGATATTGTCACTTGTTTCTAGCCTAACAAGGCATAGTTGCTGTAGTTGATTGGATAAACCCCTCCAAAGCATTTCTACAGAATTTTGAAGGGATAATAGATGAGCATTGTTTGTTGGTTCAGGGCATGGCGCATATTTTTCCAGAATAAGGGTTCATAATGCCCACTAAGAGGGTTGGAATCATGGAAGAGAATACAATATGGTAGTATGTGACTATTTGGAATGAATTGAAGATAATTTGTGCCTCTTGTTGCAGACCAAACCCATATTGGCAAGTTCAGCCATTTGGAAAGCCATTTTATGCAAAAGATGTCGCCCCATAGGCCTTGTTCGGTAGCTTCGGGCGAGTACACTGCAGATAGTTTCATGCGATGTAAATATGTTTCCCAGCTATGAACACCATGCATAAGAAAAAGGCTTTGAGGATCTAGTTCTAACTGTAGAGAAGCCAACGCTACAGGATCGAGAGAGAGAGAGCAAAGTTTGAAAGTGTTCAATGACACCGCTTCTAAGTTCAAGAGATGTGTATCGAAAATGAAGCAGTACTGCAAAGGAATCAAACAAGCAATCGCCGACTCCATATTTGAAAGCATAGTCTCGGAAAAGGTTGAACCTATGCAACACATTGTCTATGCTTTCTACGACGCGGTTTGACAATGTATATTGCTCAACATCAACAATTGTGGTTGCCATGGATGTTTTTTTGCATTTGGTTTGTTCTTTTCTGTTAAAAAAAAAGCTTTCCTCAAGAAATATAGAAAAGAAGAGTAATGTTTATACCTTTTGCAATGGAGCATGAGCAATTCAAACAAGTAGCAATGAAATGTCTCTGGTTCTCTGATTTTGCTTTTGTCACGAATCTGAAATGTACACAATAGATGTTATGCATTTAGTCAGTATTGCAAACAAAAGTACACAGGAAAAGAATCTTTGTAGATACAATAAAGCAAGTTGTGCAATGAAATACACAAGAAAGAGCAGTCATTTATAGTAGGAGTCATGTAGAATGAACAAAATTTATATTGTGCTTGACGGAAATACGTAATCAATGTGGGGAAAACATGGATTTCAATAAACTCAGGTGAGCGTTGAAAATAGGAAGGAGAAATTACAATAGTTATAACAACATATTCAAATGCGGAAAGCAAAGGACTTACAAGCTTTCATTTTAAAATGTTGTAAGGCATGTGCTTTGGAGCATATAATCAAATTAGTTAAACAAAAACGGTTTTTTGCAGATGCCCATTTTTGGAAAACTGATTTGGGGCGTAACAGATCTGTCTATTCATTCAGTTAAGGCTAAATGCAAGAGTGACCCAAGCACAAGCTAAAAAAGTTGTACAGATGCTAAAATGTTCCACAGGCATTTTGACAAGTGATTTGAGTCAGCCAGAAACATCCACCATGTGAATTAACTGATCAAGCAATCCACCAAGAATGTTTAAGCAAGTGTCCATTTGTTTGGTCAGTCTTATTTCAGATATTTATAAGAGGCTTTTGAATGTGAGAAGGTTTGAAATGAGTATGGGTACACTTTGTTTTCGGTGAGGAGAGAAACTGAAATAAGAGACTGTAATAACCTTGAAAAGTAACTTGTATCTTGCAAGGAGGTAGAAGAAAATTGAATTTCATGGAGTATAGAGTGCATAAAGAGCAAAAACTTAGCTCTTCAAATGTGACGGAAGTTGGAACATCAGAAATTTTGGAAAGTGAGTCTTGATTTTGTTTGTTTTGTTTTATTTCGAGTAGTTATTCTATTGATCAACACTGTGAAAGTTCGATGCAGAGAAAGAGTGAAAGAGACAAATCTTGCTCAGAGACATAAGTGGAATAGCAGGAAAAGCAACTTTGACAGTGTTAATCAATACAATAACTACTCAAAATAAAAGATAAAGAGCAGGAAAAACAAAGTGGTAGCCATCATGTACAAAATCAATACTAAAACTGCATACTGAAGATGCCTTCTCCATGGTCTAGTTTCAAAGAAGTCATTAATGGAAAGCATGGTAAGACAAAAATAAAGTGATCAAGTTTACAATCAAATACAAGTAGGGTGCTAGTGTGGCAAAGCTTTTTTAGTCACTGCCAAACACACCTACCAAGATGTGCCTTCAAACATATTTATGAAAATTTTGAACCATGTCTGAATGAATACGCTGTCTAAGATGCCCTTCTTAATTAAATAAATTATCAGAGGGTTGATGCACAGAAAGAGTGAAAGAGACAAACTTTGTGAAAGAGACGAAATATAGGCTCCTCAAATGCAAATGATTGCAGGTTTAATGGTCTTTACGATGTCATTTTGATTATCACGGTTCCAAGACAAGGTCAAAGCGGGTTTGTTGAAGCAACTTGAAAGACATTTAAGGAAATGCAATCGGCAGGTTTAAAGCCAAACTCCATGACATTTTTGAGCATCCCCTCAGCCTCTGGCAAAATGGGAACTTCGAACACAAGCTCTAACCATAGACGTTAACAAACAAAAGTCAGGAAAATAACATTTGTTAGATGTCGTGGTTGAGAATTTCGTGCTTCATATGTATGCCATATGTGGAAGCATAGTGAAGGTATGTGAACTGTTTGATAAAATGTAAATATATCCAATGTCAAATGCAAATAATTTCTTTGCTTAAAGTGATTCTTTAACAATATGAGTTCTGAAAACATATCATATTTGAGCTATATTCAAACAAATGGCATACATATGAACCAGGGAATTCTCATCCATGACATTTAAGAAATGTTATTTTTCCGGCTTTAAACTCCGCCAACATTTGCTTAAATGTGTTTGTAGTTGCTTCAGCAAACGCAGTTTGACCTTGTCTTGGAACTGTGGTAATCAAAATGACATCGTTAACACCTATATCTGTTCCATTTTTTCCAGGAACATTATCTTTTACATCTACATATATAGTGGGTGGTTGAAATACCGCTCTTACTCATTTATTGAATGCGAGCTTTGTTTCGATGTGTATTTGGAACTAATGCCATATCTCAGCAACATGACTTGTGCATACATTGCCCGATCGATGCGAATGCACAATATGTTACTTCTAAATTGTTCGTAGTTTTGGCCGATGCTAAATAGCTCAGCTGCTCTAAACGTATGGTATTGTAAGGCCAAACACTAGTGACCACTCATTGGTCGGGGCTTTATAAGCTTAAGATTGATTGAACGAATGAATATAAAATCATAGGACATCTCATATATTTATAAGAGCTTTGTGATCGTGACAAGGTTTCAAATGAGTATGTTGCTTGTCTACAAGAGACTCGTGGTAATAGGTGATGACCGATAAATTATTTAAAACTGTATCTCTTGATTCTTGAAGATATCATATGCCCGGTGCATATATTAAGTAACAAAGTTACAAATCTCAGCACCTATGGAAACTTACCAAGCAAGTGTTGAGGAGAGCATTACGAAGCAAAAATGGATGGTAATTGCTGATAATTTATTTAATTAAAAAGGGCATCTTAGACAACGTATTCATTCAGACATGGTTCAAAAATTTCATAAATATGTTTGAAGGCACATCTCTTGGCAGGTGTGTTTGGTGCTGACTAAAGAGGCTTCGCCACACTAGCGCCCTACTTGTATTTAATTATAAACCTGGTCAGTTTATTTTTTGTCTAACCATGCTTTCCATTAATGACTTTTTTGAAACTAGACCATGGAGAAGGCATCTTCAGTATCCAGTTTTAGTATTGATTTTGTCTATTCTGCTTCTGAGCATCTGCGCTACGTACACTGCAATGTGTGCAACACCATTCTTGCAGTAGACGGTGGCCACCACTTTGTTTTTTCCTGCTCTTTATCTTTTACTTGGAGTAGTTATTGTATTGATTAAGACTGTGAAAGTTTAGTTCCTTTTCCTACTATTCCACTTTTGTCTCTGAGCAAGATTTGTCTCTTTGACTCTTTCTTTGTGTGGAACTTTCAACAAAGTGTTAATCAATCTGCAAAACTACTCGAAATAAAAGATAAAGAGCAGAAAAACAAAGTGGTAGCCACCGTCATCAAGTGAATACAGAACGCAAGATACGGTGCTTTCAAAGATTGCAAGTGTACATAAACAGTGCTCAAATCGAATAAACAAAATCAATACTCAAACTGGATACTGAAGATGCCTTCTCCATGGTCTAGTTTCAAAGAAGTCATTAATGGAAAGCATGGTAAGACTGACACTTACTGCCAAGAGATGCGCCTTCAAACATATTTATGAAATTTGTGAAACACGTTTAAGGAAATGTTTAAAGCCAAAGTGCACGAC
This sequence comes from Taxus wallichiana var. yunnanensis, assembly GCA_018340775.1. Classification (NCBI taxonomy): domain Eukaryota; kingdom Viridiplantae; phylum Streptophyta; class Pinopsida; order Cupressales; family Taxaceae; genus Taxus; species Taxus wallichiana. The sequence goes on along the minus strand of CM031237.1, from coordinate 937,652,665 downwards.
ATTTATGAGCATCTTCCCAGCCTCTGGCAAAATGGGAACTTTGGAACAGAGCTCTGAGCATAGTCGTTAACAAACAAAAGTCACAAAAATAACATTTGTTACATGTCGTAAAACTGGTTTTTTAAAGACTATTTTGTAAATAGGTAGACTACATACGAATTTAGTACAGAGGTTCATCTCTGCCTTCTAAGCCTCAACACACAGGATGTTGCAAGATACGAGGTCTGTATATACTCTAAACTACATATACTCTTGTATGGCATAAAAGGAATAAGATACTATTTCAGTGAGTTGGAGATAATGAGAGAGACCAATCCTCTGCTATAGTTTGTTTATTATTATAATCATTTTTAAACAGCTGTAGATTGAAGAACATAGGTTGCATCATTTTTAGGATCCAAAAGAAATTGCAATGTGGCTGTAAATACTTGTAAGCCTATATGCATATAGGGAGGACGAAAGAAGGTCAATCATGCACACATATTGATCAATTGCAGGTGTAATGCAATAAAGGTTGCTCATGTGATCGAAGTATGTACATTTGTAATCCACTAAAGCTGCATGGGTGCATGCACATACAACAGAGATCAAGGTTGTGGAATTTGGCTTGACACCTGCCAATTGCGTTGTCTTGAAAGTTTCTAAAGTCTTTTGAACTAATCCATTTTGGGCATAGCCTATTTGTTGTCCATGAGAAAGCATTTTTTTGAGGCCGTATCAAACACATTTGGATACAACATGCGGGCTAGTTGTAGCCATATTCGATTAAAAGTTAAATAGAAAGTTGGAAAAAAGACATAACAGGCAGCCTGGAAAGTTGGAAAAAACGAGGAGGTATTATCATTGTTAGTAAAGCAGAGCTATGGCTTCTGCACTCGTTGCAACTATCCGATCAATGGTAAATTTACAAAAAAAAGCGCCCGCACCAATTCCGAAGTTTGTCTTAAAGCAGGCTATGCCAGTGATTGGGCGCCTCACTGTTTAAATCAAATGACTATTGTTGTATACAATAAGAAACTGTAGTATTTATGTTAGAGATAGGTTTGATTGCAACCGATGCTTTTTTTCTTGTCAGAAATTATAGTAGAAAAAGATGAGGCCAAGTAAGATATCAATCATTTTATATGGGAAAAAGAGTATGTACTACGAATGATAATTGTACTAGCAGCGTTGGCTTGAAACTATGGAAATATCGTGGTGCTGAATGAATATGAATCAAAATAAGAAAATATATACACATCTTGATCAGAGTGTTCGTCTTCAATATATGATATTATTGTTTGTTACTTACAAAGAGAATGGAATTACTCTGCGCCAGTCCCTAATACCAGGTGAAAAATCAAAATTACTTGGAAAGAGAATGGAAGGACTCTGGCTCGATGCTAGTTGAAAAATTACAATTACTTAACAAAATAATCGAAGGAGTGACTGCATAAGGAAAAGAAAAATGGAACATGGACATGTCTCAAAATATTTAGTGTATAGGTTGAGATCGAGAAGTACAGACTGGCGAGTTGATGTCAATTATTACAAAGCAAGTGACTGAACCAGATGAATATAAAATATAAACTATAAAATACATGAAGGCTGGCAGAAACAGGCACATTCATTTATTGGATGCACTGAGTAATTCCTTTTTTGATTGAATAACAGATCAGAATATCAGTTTAAATCAATTCACCCCTGCTGTATACAATTAGAAACAACAATTTTTATGCTAGAGAATGAAATTACTCTGGCCTAGCCCCTAATACCAGGTGGAAAATCAAAATTACTTGCAAAGAGAATGGAAGGACTCTGGGTCAATGGCTTGAATGTAACGTTAGGAAAAGCAGTTCTATGCTTAAGAGATCACACACAAAGACACTGGGACGTCTTGTTTTCGATTGGATTAAAATTCAGACCACCCTCATTTAGTCCATGTTTCCAAAGTATTACTCTTACATCTGGGACAAACATGCTTGCCCATTCTAGCCTGCGCAACTCTACACCAATAACTACTGCAAATGCATGCCCTGAATCATGTTCTTGAAGGATATATATATATATATATATATATATATATATATATATATATATATATATTATTTAATTTAGTGTTTTAGCGGGGTCATAAGTCTGCACACTATTTTATTCTATTCATCCTAATGTCTTTGTTATGTTTTTGTGTTCTTAGAAAAATCCATGGGGTCAGTATATTATTTTCTATTCAGGGGATAGTTTTGTGGCTTTTTGGGTCCAAATATATTTGGGCTTTTAAGGCATTTTCTAGGCCCGAGAGTAAAGCACATAAAAGATATTCAACTGATCTTTGTTTTGTAAGTAAAACACCATTTTCAGTTCGTTTGAGAAAATTAACAGTATCAGATAACAATCCGATCTTCATGTCAAGGGCTTTTATAGTTGCAATAACATGTTTTGCATACATGGTTGAAAAGCCAAACAAAATCAGAGGTCGAGTTGTAATGGAAATGGGTGAGCTTAAGCAAATCACAAAGCCACGAAAACAGAGCATTAAGCTCATGACATTGGACAGAAGCTTCGAAACGGGCAACAAACTGCAGCTGGTGATGGGGTTTGGACTGCAACTCACACAGATCTTGTCAACTGATCTTGTTAAGATACCTTTGATAAAACTAAACAAACAAATATGTATGGAAAAATATATATATCAGTATCTTCTTCTTCTGTATAATTTTTAAGATCGGATTTCTTTATCACTCACGATTGCATGTTCGTGTGATAGAGTGAGTACAGGGTCTGTATGAGTACAGAGAAAAATGCAGTTGGCCATGGGATTAGACGCAGCTTCAAATCACAAGAAACATAAACACAGACAAACACAGGAAAATTAACATAAACAAAAACACAGAACTTAAATTGCATTGCCATGAAAATTCACCTTGCTCTTCAGAGTCCTTCACCTCCTGGCGGGCAGATGAAAATGAGAAAATAAACAGCGTGAAAGAAACAAACATGTTTTCCCTCGAGCCACTCAAAACTGTCAAAACTCGACCTAATCTGTACATCACAGTCAATGCATTAATGTTTTACAACTGCTGCGCTTTTTCACTGAACAATGCACATAAAGGCAATGACCAATAAAATGTTGCCAGAATAAAAAAATCAAAACCTAAAACTATAGTCCACCCAAGGTTCAAAATTGAGCCCGTCACAGCCCTTCCCAAGGCCTCAAACCCGTCAGAAAAGGGCAAGTAAAAAATTGCATGTCAAAAAAAAATCAAAATGTAAAAATCATTTGACAATACAAAAGGGCAAGTTACTTTTACAACTGTCAAAAGAAGGGCTATGGTGAAAAAATGCCTGTCAAAAATTGTGTGAAATTATTATGTCTTAAGAAATATTTTTGATTAATTTTACAAACAACAGTCACCTCCAGCTTTCCAGACTCTGCGTATGACTCGTAGATACATTAGATAAGTCGTAATACTTGAAATTACCAAAAAATTAATATAACAAATATACTACCACTATAATACTATTAAGCTCAAATTCCAAGTTACTAGCAAGTTTTTGATGTCAGCTACACAAATACTTGAGCACAAATACCTAAAAACAAAAGATTTATTATTATTGTTTATGTTCTGGCCTTTTCTTGGGATTCATTCAAACGAAATATCTACCACTTTCTACTTTTTCTATTTTTTTGTTGCAGGAGCCACCTAGAGAAACATAAAACAAAGCTAGGATCAACTTGCACACAAATATTTGTGCACTTGGGAGACTGCACAACATGATTTGGAATAGATCCACTATGTAGACTGACCACTAGTTTGGATATGGGATGAGATGGATATCTGAGGTGGGGGAAGAGTGTGGAGAAAAGTGTTGAATTAATCTCAAAGAGTGACTTCAATTTGTGACTCACAATGTAGGGTGTCAAGAAGGCTCTATTGGAGCCATGTTGGTTCCAAAGGGTGGGATGAGCTCACAATGGTCTTGATCCAGATTTCCTAGATCAATTTGAGCTCGACATGTAGACAAACTATGGGCCAAGATGATTGGATTAGCTCTATTTGTATGAAATGGAGAAGGATATAGGGGAAAATATAGATGGGGCTTGCTTTAAAGAAAAAAAAGTTGAATCGCATAAGGAGTTCACCCATTATGACCCTTGCAAATAAGAACCGAGCTAAGTGTCGAGTTGCTTCCTAATGCAAAGGTTAATTGGACCCATTCAATATGGAAGAATGCAGAGAAGATGAGAGGAGATCATTTTAGAGGAGGAGAATACGTAGAGATAATCTTCTTCATCCATTGAAAAAAACCCTCCAATTCATCATTGGTATCTTCTCTCTAACTATTGTTTAATAGTAGTGATGTGGAGGCCAACAAGAATTTTATATTCGTTGTTGTGCTCAAGACAATTTTGCTAAACTCTATGCCTGAGGAGTTGAGGAAGAGGCTTGTGAATAGATTTAGGGAGGATTACAAAGGGTGTGTGTGTTGAATGGAGTATTCTAATTTGGTAAAACATCATTTCTATGTAGTATATTTGAATGCATACTCTACATGAGGTGAAACTCTTGGATTGGAAATCAACTAAGAATATTTAGATGTATATATTGGTGACATAGTTAGTGTGGGTGTTTCAATGTATAGATGCACATTTTCTTTAATTTATTTAGAAGATGTATTTAAGTCAATGCATTTTACTAGTTAAAATTTACATGTGTGTTATTTTAGTGTTTAAAATACGAATGGTTTTTTTTATTGAAGGGGTAAGAATCCAAATTGGTTTTATTTTTAGGACTAAACTCCAAGTAGAAGTTAAAGTTATTTATTTTACTATTTATAAGTTTTCTTAATGATTTTGATAAGAGATCCTAGTGTAGTTTGATTGTATTTATGTGTTTAGTGATTTGTGTGTCTTCTTATCTCATTTCAATTGTTTGTTTATGTATTTATTTATTAATTTTATTTAATGCTTATTTTAGTTATGATGATTTTTAGGAAATTATAATATTACAAATTTGGGCTTTATTTACATCAAAATTTGATTATTTTACTAGTTTAAATGTGGCTTAATTTACATCATTATGATAGAGGGGTCATTGTGTTTGGATTACTGAATTTTCCCTTTTTATTTAAGATGCTAATCAACTGGTGATTTTGAAAAGAAAAAATATTTCGTTAAAAAAATTATTCTTAATTTTTTTGACGTGCGTATTTGATTTATTCTTGTCATATGAAGTGTAAAATATTCATGCTACTTTTCATCATTGAAGGGTTGGTCCAATACTTGCCCTTCAAAATAAAATTCAGACCAACCCTTCAAATTTGATCCCTGTGTACGACTACGCCATTTTCCACACGATGTCGTGGGCACTTTGCTTCAAACCACTACTTAATACCAAAGATCACATCACAATGCAGTTTTTATAATGTCCCACAACGCCACCTTCAACTACCAGACCAAATTCCATGACAATATGAAAGAAGCCAAGCACAACGCTCTGAAAGCCGCTAAAATGTCAGCCAACTCCGCCCGCATCCTGCTCATAGTTTTCTCTGTTCTGATTCTAAATACATCAGGAGGGGAGTGCAGTTGCCGCGCCAGAAGTGGCACAGTGGCAAATTCTTCTAGTCTGTTATCATTTCTACAACAAGTGCAGCAGTCTGCATTGGAAACATTAGGCCCCTCTAATTTTGATCCCAAGCTCTATGTCGATTTGCCTCTAAGATACAATTTGTCTGTCGCTAAACAGGCCTTCCAAGCCTTGCCTCAGCCCCTGCCGGCAAAAGTGCTCTCTGATTTTCTCGGCAAGTATTTTGGGAGGCTGGAGATGATGTGGGTGTTTATTCTCCGCCGGATTTTGTCACAGAGCCGGAGGGATTTTTACTCGGGGTCAAAAACCAGGATGTAAGAAAATGGGCTTTGGAGGTGCATTCCTTGTGGAAATTGCTGAGCAGGAAAGTTAGTAAAGGTGTGGGTGAAGACCCTGATGATCATACTCTTCTTCCATTGCCCGATGCTATCGTTATCCCCGGTTCACGCTTCAGAGAAGTTTATTACTGGGACAGTTATTGGATTATCAGGTATTTCTAAAATCTCCATACATCTGTGATAGATAATGCATAGCCAACAATTTTGTTTTTACCAGTATATTGATAATTACCTACACCCATATGTTTCTAATAATCAGTAAGTTGATAAACACTCATACCGACAATTTATCACAACCATTATTAATCAGCAAGTTGATAGACACTCACAGTCACACCTACCATTTTTTTAATGGTTAGTACTCGCCCATTTTTTTAATCAGTAAATTTTTGAACGCACACGTTTATCTAATCATTGGTAAACATTCCCACCCTCAAATTTCAATCAGTAATTGAGTTAACACCCACATGCATTATCAAGTTTAGAGAACTGTTTGTGCATTCAGGTATAATTTATGTAGGGGTTCCAAGCGAATGGATACCCATAGCCCTGCAGCCTACCTACTAACTCAGCTTAAACACTCCACTTGCAACTATATAATACACGCGCACACCATATACACGAGCTTCAACAAAAATTTAGGTAGAGCCTTTCCTAAGGCAGCTTGCTCTCTATAAAATTCCAAGCTATTACAATATTAAGGCGATTACAGGCTTACCTTACAATACAGGGCACCTCTGCCTCTACAGGCTGTCACAAATAGCTCTTTCCTTCAGAAACGCAAATCCCTTGAACGGTTGCTGCTGTGCAAAAACGAAAAGAGGTTTGTTATCAGAAAACCAACAAGATGAACAAAATGTCAAAAACCTGTCTCAGATTTTCAATCTGAGCATTTTGAATTGTTGGCCATTTTCATGCCTTCTTTCCCAAATTGTTTAACCCCAAGTTTTTGCTCTGATTTCTATCCTCCTCAAGCCTCACAACACTTAAAATCCTCCTTTCTAGCTGAATGATTTCCCTGCAAGCTGCTCCAATGGGAGATTTCCTACTTTCCATCCTAACTCTCAGCTCTTCTGTTTGCTAATTGCTCTCTATTGTCTCCCCCCAATCTTCTCTTGAGATTATTTATTTTAAATCCTATCTGTTTGTTCCCAAAGCTTGTTCTAGACCCTTCTTCTGTTCTTTTTCGAAGCTTAATTAATGGAGGAATGGCCTCCCTATGCTCAGACTGTACATGTCTGCCATCTCGCTAGAGAAGTGTGGATTGGTATGCTATACTTTGACATTTTCAAGATTCACCAAATCTAATGAGCTGAAAAAAAAAACTTTTTGTATTTAATTTTCACCGGCTACTTCTCTACCAAATGCTATGGGCTTGTTAAGGACTGCTGTCTGTGTGTTATTTTCTGCTGGCAGCTTTCTCAACTTCTAAAATTGGTTTTGTTTCAAAGCTTAGGCCTTGGGGAAAATAAAAAGATGGAACCAATGGAAAAGTAAGCTAAGGCTGGTGTCCATGGATTGTGGGCTCCACCCAATAGATAATTAGTGGCTCAGGTTGGGCTTCGGCCAATGTATAACACTAACTTGAGGCTTGGACCGACATAAGTAAACTCAGATGCTAAAGGCCTTTGGCTGATAAATCAAGAAGCCTGGGTTAGGCTTTATAATACAAAGAAGCTAAAAGGTTCGTAAACCCATACAAAATCTTGAAGATACTTAGATTTTATAAAATGCCAACTTCCCTTTTAGCTTGAAATTGGTTCTTCCAGTAAACCTGCAACATCCTCTTCTTGTGAATAAATCTCTCTAGGCACAAATTTTTTTGCTAAAATTCCTCTAAAGCTTAAACTAGATGAAAATAAGGCTCCAAAGACAACTGTATAGCTGAAACCCGACTGACTTTATGTTTGGTTGATGCAGGATTTCTTAAAAGCTAGGATACTCCTCCATCAAACACCCCAGCTAAACAATTGTGAGCTCCTGCTCACGAGGAATAGGCAAGTGGTAGAACCATTCTTTTGACCACAAATAGTAATGGCCATGGCTTTCCTTTCGATAAGCCAGGTATTTCACGTGAATTAATTTCTTTTTCCTCCATTTTCAGCTATTTGCTGGGAGCTTGAACCGTCTTCCTCTGCCTAGATTTGCTTATTCCATACTCTACCTTACCCACAGCTTGGGCACAGTCCGGTCACCTCCTCCAATTTGTTTTCGTTTTCCTCTTGCACTTTCTGCTTGTGGGCTTTGACCCACTATAGCCTGGCCTCCTCCACCAAAGGCCATTATGGATTTTCTGACCACTGGTACAATCTGCTAGTGGACTCCCAAACCAACGCTCTTCTCTTGAATGCAGCTTCACGTACATGCTTTCAGATGTAATCTCCACCACTGCAACTTTTATCTTCATATTTTGGGCTTTAATTTGGTTGCCCATATTCTTCATTGTTTTCCTTAAGCTAGCTTCTATATCTTTCCCTTCTGTTGGCCTCATTCCATCTTCAAGATTAATGGTAGCTTCGGCATTTATTAGAGATATAAAAATCTCTGCTAGCTCTTCCTTTGTTGCCACCATCTTCTTCTCCTTATGCCATATAGGCATCTTTGTCAATTTTATCCAAAATAAGCCCCTTGCTTATTTTTTGGCTAACTCTCTTTCATTTCTTCCTTCCTTGTGCCTCAGTCAAATTTTTTTCACTTTTCAGGCACTCAAAATTTTCTGGAAATGGCTTCATCAGATAGAGAATTTTCTCACCTTTCCAGAAAGGTAAAGTTTTCCTTCTAACTCCTTGTATTTTGCAAGTTATGGCTCGACGGAGTTTTTGAGGGAAATTTTCCTAGGAAGGTCCGCAACCAATCGAAAGTGCCATGTGGCGGTGGAATGGCGGGTCAGTGGAGGTGAGTTAGAAAATTTCCAAAGGGGTCGACGGGGGCGAAAAGAAAATTTTGGCCCGAAGCTCCGCGAACCAATAGGAGGCCGCCATGTGTCCATAAGGCCGGCGGGAGGTGGGGTGGCGAAGTGAATTTTGGCTTTTTGCCAAAATTGTTAAGGGGCAAAAGGAAAACCCGCCCCAAGGCCCGCAAATGAATGGGAAGATGCCATGTGTCCCGCTCTCAATAGGAGGTCGGGGCGCGGGGGAAATTTGACAATTTTTTGCCAAAGTGTTGCGAATGGCGAGAAGGAAAATTTGTTCCCACGGGCCCGCAGAGAGAAAAGAATTGATTCAGGCCCGCGCGAATCAAGGTATGACACGTGTCCTGGTCTCGGCGGAGGTCGGGGGCGCGGGGGAACTTTTAATTTTTTCCAAAGTGTTTCCAAAGGGCGCAAAGGAGAATTTTTTCCCACAGGCCCGCAAGGGGAAGAAAGCTGGCTAAGGCCCGCGCCCAATCGAGAGCGCCACGTGGCATCGGAGCGGCGGGGCGCAGAGCGACAATGGAAAATTTTCCAAAATTTCAAAAAGGCGTAAAATGGTTTTGTGAAGCCCGCGTCCAATCAAAATGTGCCACGTGGCATCGGAGCGGCGGGAAGTGGAACTTTTTGGGAATTTTTCCCAAATTCAAAAAAGAGGGAAAATTTTTGGGTTTCGGCCCGCCGACCCGATTTTTGCCTATTTTGCCCTAAATCTTCAAAGGGGCATATCTTTCGATCCAGAGCTCATTTTTCTCGATTTTGGTGTCATTGGAAAGCTATTGAAGTCCTCTACACGATGGAATCTTCAATTTTGTGTTTTGATGGAGTTTGGTGAGAGAAAAATGAGAAAACACCTCTGGCATGGGGAAAAGAGCAGAACTGACGTTCAACCACCATTTTTAATGCAGTATGGCTTCCATTCTTCTCCAACATGGTCGAAAATCTTGGGAATGAACTTTTAAGGGTACCCATGCTGTTTTGATGGATTTGGTTGGTGGTTGAATGATTCCTTTACTTTTCCCATGTTTTCTCCTTCCTGAGCTCGGGTTTTCATTGTTAAAAGCCAGATTTGGCTCATTTGTAAAGGGTTGGACATTTTTATGTTTTGCAGACTCCCTCCTTCACCCTAAAGTGAATTTGTGGAATATCAGACCTTTTTTGAAGATTGCAATATGTTTTTCTTCCTTGCTATTGTAATGCACTGTATTTAAAAGATGGAAATGACAATGCAAGCTCTGTGAATGAGTTTTCAATCCTTTCTTGTGTTGTTTACTTCATCCTGATCTTTCATTACATTTTAGCAATTTGTGCATGATATTTGTTGCATTCTTTATAATTTGTGTCAATTTGCAGAAGTGAATGTTCACCACTCCTTTGGTGTATCACCCTGTTAGTTTTAGTTTTATCTTTATCTCCTTTCTCGAATTAGAGTAGGATTTTGAGTTTAAACCTCTGCAATTTTCAAGCATACATCTGATCAGAGGAGTTGAGGAACCAACCTTTAATCTGAGATTCTTTTCCCAATTTTGCAAGTCCCACACTTGGGGAAAAGATTCAATGTTGTGTAATCACACTGGATGTCTACTATCAAACTAGAAATCTGAGAAAACATCCAGGGGTGCTGCTGATTTGCACTAATAGTTTTGGCATGCACCAGGGGGACCTTAGAGGTCTTCATCTTCATTGCAACAAAGTTGATGTGCTTTTGTTGTAATTTCTTGCTTGAAAAAGCCCTGATTTGCACATCTGGCGACTCCAAAGAGGAAAAATCAACTGGTTTTAGCAGTCCAAGTCTGAAGATTCATGAGAAGGATTCAAACAAGGTCAAGGGCTTTGTCAAGATTCAAGTTATCCCGTGAAGAAGATTCAGAGGGATCCAAACAAGGTCAAGGGCTAGAGAAGAGGGATTGTCTGAGTATCTGTAGTTATCCCCAGGAAGAAGACAGAGAGGAAGAAGGATTCAAAGGTCTCCATCTCCACCAAACAAAACTCTATCAACCCCTCCACCTGGTAGACCTTTCACCCAATCAACAAGGGTTCTCAAGCCAATCAGAATGGCACAACACAACCCTTATGTCAACTTCACTAGCAAAGAACCCACTTGCTCTCAATGCACAAAATCCAGTTCCAGTTGCAGCATTGAAGAACATCCCATACTTTATTGGGGAAAATCAGACCACTCTTGGTGATCATGTCAAAGACATTGCTAATGTTTGTGCAATCCATGAGATTGTTGAGATGCAAATTGTCAAATTTTTGGCATCTTCATTCAAAGGGAAAGCCTTGTAATGGTTCAGGAGCCTTGGGGCAGCTCTATCCAAAATTGGAACCAATTGTGCATAGCTCTCCATGAGCAGTTTGGAGAAAAGGGAGATAATTTGTCTCTACTGAACAACTGACAACTATCAAGAGAGCTCCCAATGAGTAGCTAACAGACTTCAACTTCAGATTTCAAAGGACATGGGATAGAATCCCAGTGGCAGTAAGGCCAACAAATGAAGGTGCTTTCTTATACTATCTCAAAGCTTTAAATTCTGATATTTCTATGTTAATTCAATCCATGGGAGGTGCAAATATACCTGCAGCTTATAGCATTGCCATTAGGGCTGAAAATTGTTTGATTCAAGCTGGTAAGTTGCTCCTAGGCCTCCCATGCCCTTGTATCCAAACTTGGAAAGCCCAAGCACTAGTCAAGCACCTACTTTAGCTCCTATTCCCACTCCTAGAAATCAGAGTTCAAATGAAACTTCTACTTCATCCTCTAGTGCCTCAAATGAACTTCAAGAAGTCATGAAACAATTACAAAATTTAGGCAATGAGCTGGTTACACTCAAGAGGCAGCAAGCCCAAAGTTTTAGACCTTCTTATCAGCCTCAAACTCAACCTAATAGGCAACCATATCAGCCTAATAGGCCACCCAATCCAACTACAAATCAAAATCAAGTAAGGCCTCCTGCCAATAGACCATTTCAGCCCTATAACCCCAATGTTGCATCTACCTCTAAAGCCTTAGTGCCAGTGCAAAATAATATAGCTCAAGAGTATGATTGGTGTTTCCCATGCAATGAACCTCACAACCAGTCTATGTGCTTCAATGGTGCTTTGAACCAAGCCTTGATGGTGACAACAACTGGTGTAGAGGGTGAGGTGAGCCAAGAAACAAACCAACAACAAGGAACATCTCAAGCAAAATACAACTCCAAATGAGACTACACTTGTGAATTGGCAGTCGAGGATTTTTGTGGTATGAATCAAGCAATTTCTCATAATGTAGCAGCTAACACAAGGTCAAAGAAGAGGAATATTGGTGAAGGGAAGTCATTAGCTCCAGGTGATCCACAACCTTCCATCACTCCACAAAGTGTTGGCAAGCAAAATGCAGTTCCAAATGTGCAAGGACAGCCCAAGCCACCTTCTAGACCAGCTCAAATGCCAGCTGTTGCAGCCCATGTACAAGAAAAGAGTGTGTAGCTAGGGGCAAAAAAGAGATGTTTCATCCCCATTTAACATCATTGAACAAATGAAGAAGACAAATGTGAATATATCTATGTGGGAATCACTATCCATCCTAGGCCAAAGGGATCTTCTACAAGATGCCATGAAGAATTGGTCAATTTCAAATCAACAAGCTCATATGCAAGAGAAGGTACTCACAAATGCTTCTCAGCCTGAGGGGAAACTGGAGGACAACAAGGTAAAGTCTTGAAACCCCTCCATTCTATGTTTCATTGATCATTGGGGATAAACTAGTACACAATTGTATGATTGATTCCGGGGCAAGTAGTTCTGTAATGCCCAAGCAAATAGCTGATCAGCTGGGCCTCCAATATGAAGTCATATCCAAAGGGGTGGTGCAATTGGATGGGACAACAGTAACAATAGTGGGGTAATTAAATATTTGAGCCTTACTTTGCATGCATGCCCCAATGTCACTGTGTTGCAAGATGTGTCAGTGATAGATTTACCACCACTTTTTGCCCTATGTTTGTCAAGGGATTTCACAACTAGAATTGAGGCTACTTATCTTGCTGATTGGTCACACATGTTGTTTAGAACCAGATATGGAACTAAGGCCACAATCAGGTCTGAACCTATTGCAAACTTTCACATTGAGCCTCATACTCCAAGCCAAATCAATGCCAACTGTTCAACATTTGATCAAGAGGATTATCCAAGCACGATGAAGCTGACACCAAAGTTGGAAGCATCCCAGATTTGACTCTTGATGAATGGGCAAGCAAGGTACATGCTTTTGATCCCTACAAGGAAATAGAGGAATCTGAACTAGGAGTTTATTGCATGCATGAAGAAAATCAGCCTATTCCTAGCATCACCAAGCCAGACCATAAGGATGACAATGAGGTATGGCAGCTATTCTTTGATGGATCAAGAAGTAGACAAGGTGCAGGTGGGGGAGCTATGCTTGTTTCACCTCAAGGCATTAAGTATTATTCAACTTTTAGATTTCAGTTTGCATGTTCTAACAACACTACTGAATATGAAGCTTTGATACAAGGATTGCATTGGTCAAGGAAAAGGGGTATCAAAACTTACAAGTCTTTGGTGACAGTGAGCTGATTGTTAATCAAGTTAAAGGGCAGCATGCTGCCAAAAATGACCTGCTCAAGTGTTATAAGAATAGGGTGTGGGACCTCATTGAGGATTTTGAAGGCTTTGGCATCAATTCCATCCCTAGGAAAGAAAACCAAGCTGCTGATAGACTTGCAGCAGTTGGGGCAGCCTTTGATGTTGTGGAAAGTATCAAGGAAGATAAAGTGCAGCCAAGCATTCATGTGATTGTAAGGCCATCAGTGCCAGACAATAATGTAAGTTGGCAAGTGTTTGAGAGTGACCAACAAATCATCAATTTCTTGCAAGAAGAAGCTGAGTTCTCAGCCAAAAATCAGAAAAGTTAGAACAACAATATGGTGATCAAGTAGTACAACTGAGAACCAACAAACTACCAAAAGGACTTGTCACCTTGGAGTCCATCTTTAATCCTAATGATCAATTTAGGAAAGAGAAAGCAAACATCCAAGTCAAGGGAGAAGATTCAGTGCCCATCTCAGTGGGAGAAGGAAAATCACTTCAAATTGGTAAAGTGGCAACCAAGCAAGAAAGGTATGAGTTCATGCAACTTTGCCAAGAGTTCTCGGATATATTTTCTTGGAGCTATGAAGACTTGAGAGGTTTCAATCCCAAGCTAGCTCAACACACAATTGAATTGGATCCAAGTGCTAAACCCATTAGGCAAAAACAAAGGCCAGTCAATCCACACATGGAGCCTCTCATGAAGAGGGAATTGAATAAGTTAATAGAGGCAAGTATCATATTTCCCATCAAGCATTCTAGCTGGGTAGCAAACTTGGTTCCAGTTAGAAAGAAGAGTGGAGAAATCAGATTGTGTGTAGACTTTAGAGATTTGAATAGAGCATCCCTCAAAGATCACTACCCACTTCCTTCTATGGAACAGATTTTGCAAGTTGTTGCTGGCTCTAAGAGGTTTTCATTGCTAGATGGTTATTCAGGGTATAATCAGATCATGGTAAAGGAGGATGATCAGTTCAAACAACCTTCACCACCAAATGGGGGACTTATGCATATAGAAAAATGCCATTTGGGTTGTCCAACGCCGAGCTACCTTCCAAAGGGCAATGGATATGGCATTCAAGGGATTGATCAACAAAATAGTGCTTGATATATCTAGATGATATTACTATATTTTCTAAAAGTGCAACAGATCATCTCTTTCATTTGAGACAAGTGTTCCAAAGATGTAGAAGATTTGGGGTATCCTTGAATCCCAAAAAATGTATTTTCCTAGCTCATGAGGGAAAGCTCCTAGGCCACATTGTTTCCAAAGAGGGATTAGCAATTGATCCAGAGAGGGTTGAAGCAATAAAAGCACTACCATTACCAAGTCATAAGAAGGCCCTTCAAAGTTTCTTGGGAAGAATCAATTTTGTTCGAAGGTTTGTTCCAGATTTTGTAGCCCTTGTCAAGCCAATAACTATGATGTTGAAGAAAAGTATGGCTTTCAAATGGATAGCTGAAGGTAAGGCAAGTTTTGAGGCAATCAAAGAGGCTATCTCACAAGCTCCAACTCTCATTAACCTAGATTTCTCTAAGGACTTTATCCTTTATGCATTTGGAGGTGATGATACAATTTCTGCAATTTTAGTACAATAGAACAAAGAAAATGCAGAGCAGCCAATTGCTTTCTTTAGCCAAAGCCTGGAGGACTATGAGGTGAGGTATTCTTTCATTGAGAAGCATGTTCTTGCAGTGATTAGGAGCTTGAAGAAATTTAAGCATCTAGTTTCAAACAACAAGGTTCAACTGCTGGTTTCTCATGTGGGAGTTAAGGACTTCCTCCTCAACAAAGACCTAAATGAAAAACGTGCAGGGTGGATTACTCGTGTCATGGAGTATGACATTGAGATCAAAGTCACCAAGCTGGTCCGAGGAAAGGGATTGTGTGAGCAGCTGGTCTTGAGCAAATCAATGGAAGCAAGCAATGGGAAGGATGTTGTTTTGGCATTGCAAGACAACCAAGAACCAAGAAGCATTCAAGAAGAGAATGATGGTGTGCTCACTCCTTGCTGGACCCAAGACATAATGCACTTCCTACAAATAGGCCTATGCCCTCCAGAGATGAACAAAACCAAGAGAAGACACTTCAGATTGCAGGTTGTCCCATATGCACTTGTTGATGGTGTCTTGTTCAAGAAGGATGTAAATGGAGTGCTGTTGAGATGCATTGGGACAAACCAAATTAATAGAATGCTAGAAGAGTTCCATGGTGGATCAGCTGGGGGTCATTTTTCTCCAAGAGTGACAGCCCTCAAGATTATGAAGGCTGGCTATTATTGGCCCAAGGTGTTTGGTGATTGTTATGCATGGATCAAGAGGTGCAAAAATTGTGCATTCTTCACAGGCAAGGAAAGATTAGCAGCCCTTCCATTGCACCCAATTTCAGTTGACCAGCCATTCATGCAATGGGGTTTGGACTTCATTGGAGTCATTAACCCAAACTCAAGCTAGGGACACAAGTGGATTCTAACAACAATAGACTACTTCACCAAATGGACTGAGGCGGTGGCACTCAAAGAGGCAAATGAATCTAGCATTCTAGACTTCTATGAGGGGATAATAACTAGATTTGGTATACCTGCCACTATAATATCAAATAATGCTTTGGCATTCATAGGATCAAAGGTAACTGAATGGGCTGTTAAAAATGGGATTTATCTGAGCACTTCATCAAATTATTACCCTCAAGGTAATGGCCAAGCTGAGTCTACCAACAAGAACTTATTAAAGATCATCAAGAGGACTCTTGATGAAAATCAGAGGACTTGGCACACCAAATTGAAATCAGCCTTGTGGGCTGATAGGATAACTCCCAAGAGATCCACAGGTAACTCTCCATTCAGACTTGTTTATGGAAGAGAGGCAATCTTGCCCATGTCACTTGAGTTGCCAACGTTGGAACTCATGAAGCAATTAGAGTTGTTGGAGTTTGAACCCATGGAGGTTAGATATGCAGAATTGATGGAACTCCAAGAAATCAGAGAGCATGCAGCCCAAACAATGGAGAAGGACCAAGCCTTGATCAAGAGAACCTTTGATAAGAAAGCTAAGGCTAGAACCTTCCAAGTTGGAGATTTAGTGTTGAAATGGGATGCAGACCGAGCAAAGCCAGGAAGGCATTCAAAGTTTGATGCCATTTGGAGTGGCCCTACATGGTCACAAAATGTAAGAACAACAATGCCTTCCAATTGTCTACATTGATGGTGGAGAACTACAAGATTCCAGTTAATGGAATCCATCTAAAGCATTGCTACTAGAAGGGAAACTCTCCACCTTGTACATATTAGCTTAGATTTTCATTCCTCCAAGTGCTTGTGCACATTGTTCTATTGTAGCTTAGTTTTACATTTCCCTAAGTGCTTTGGCACAAGCTTGCTGTCCCAAGGATGCATTTTTGCAGACCATGTTCCAGATCAAGTGATGTTCTACTCTCACAATCTTCCTTCTTGAAATTTTCTAATGAGTTGGGAGTACCAAGCAGTTAATTTGATGACTCCATGCCCAATGGATTGTTTCAGGAAACTGGTAACTTCATCCAACAGTAGATGACCCCTTTGAGTCACCAAAATTGTTATCCAAAATAAGCCCCTTGCTTATTTTTTGGCTAACTCTCTTCATTTCTTCCTTCCTTGTGCCTCAGTCAATTTTTTTCACTTTTCACTCAAAATTTTCTAGAAATGGCTTCATCAGATAGAGAATTTTCTCACCTTTCCAGAAAGGTAAAGTTTTCCTTCTAACTCCTTGTATTTTGCAAGTTATGGCTCAACGGAGTTTTTGAGGGAAATTTTCCCTAGGAAGGTCCGCAACCAATCAGAAAGTGCCACGTGGCGGCGGAATGGTGGGTCGGTGGAGGTGAGTTAGAAAAATTTCCAAAGGGGTCGGTGGGGGTGAAAAAGAAAATTTTGGCCCGAAGCTCCGTGAACCAATAGGAGGCCGCCACGTGTCCATAAGGCCGGTGGGAGTCGAGGCGGCGGAGTGAATTTTGGCTTTTCGCCAAAATTGTTAAGGGGCAAAAAGGAAAACCCAGCCCGAAGGCCCGCAGCGAATGGGAAGATGCCACGTGTCCTGGTCTCGGGAGGTCGGGGGCGTGGGGGAAATTTGACAATTTTGCCAAAGTGTTGCAAATGGCGAGAAGGAAAATTTGTTCCCGGGCCCATAGAGAGAAAATAATTGATTGAGGCCCGTGCATGAATCAAGGTATGACACGTGTCCTGGTCTCGGTAGAGGAGGTCGGGGGCATGGGAGAACTTTTAATTTTTTTCCAAAGTGTTTCCAAAGGGCGCAAAGGAGAATTTTTGCCCATGGGCCCGCAGGGGGAAGAAAGTTGCTAAGGCCCGCGCCCAATTAGAGAGCGCCACGTGGCATCGGAGCGGCGGGCGCGCATGGAGCGACAATGGAAAATTTTCCAAAATTCAAAAAGGTGTAAAATGGTTTTGTGAAGCCCGCGTCCAATCAGAACGTGCCACGTGGCATCGGAGTGGCGGGAAGTGGAATTTTTGGGGAATTTTTCCCAAATTCAAAAAGAGGGAAAATTTTGGGTTTCGCCCGCCGACCCGATTTTTGCCTCTGTTTTGCCCTAAATCTTCATAGAGGGGCATATCTTTCGATCCAGAGCTCAGTTTTTCTCAATTTTTGTGTCATTAGAAATCTATTGAAGTCCTCTACATGATGGAATATTCAATTTTGTGTTTTGATGGAGTTTGTGAGAGAAAATGAGAAAATGCCTCTACATGGGAAAAGAGTAGAACCGATCTTCAACCACCATTTTTAATGCAGTATGGCTTCCATTCTTCTCTAACATGGTCAAAATTTTGGGAATGAACTTTTAAGGGTACCCATGTTGTTTTGATGGATTTGGTCGGTGGTTGAATGATTCCTTTTACTTTTCCCACGTTTTCTCCTTCCTGAGCTCGGGTTTTCATTGTTAAAAGCCAGATTTGGCTCATTTGTAAAGGGTTGGACATTTTTATGTTTTGCAGACTCCCTCCTTCACCCTGGAAAGTGAATTTGTGGAATATCAGACCTTTTCTAAAGATTGCAATATGTTTTGCTTCCTTGTTGTTGTAATGCACTATATTTAAAAGATGGAAATGACAATGCAAGCTCTATGAATGAGTTTTTTCAATCCTTTCTTGTGTTGTTTACTTCATCCTGATCCTTCATTACATTTTAGCAATTTGTGCATGATATTTGTTGCATTTTTATAATCTATGTCAATTTGCGAAATGAATGTTCACCACTCCTTTGGTGTATCACCTTGTTAGTTTTAGTTTTATCTTTTTCCTTCTATCCTTGTCTCCTTGGCAGAATTAGAGTAGGATTTTGAGTTTAAACCTCTGCAATTTTCAAGCATACATCTGATCAGAGGAGTTGAGGAACCAGCCTTTAATCTGGAGATTCTTTTCCCAATTTTGCAAGTCCCACACTTGGGGAAAAGATTCAATGTTGTGCAATCACACTGGATGCCTACTATCAAACTAGAAATCCGAGAGTGAATAATTTAAAACAAAACCATGGGAATCAATGGTTTCCTTAGGCATATTCACCATTGATGCCTCGGCTACTTTTCTTTCTTGTTTTCCACTTGTTTGGGCTATTATTAGCCTCAGCTGCTCCATTTTCGTTTCATAAGCTTTCCCAAGTGCTTCAACTTATACTTCTTTCTCCATCCTCATTATTGGCTCTATGCCTTAAAAGAGGCATGCCTTATTTTCTATGCAGCTGCTGCTATCACTCTTCTCTTCTTCAAATTTATTAGCTGAATTTAAAATCAGCTGCTCCTCTCTTTCTTCTTTACTTCTCGTCTCTTCTTCCTCTTGTCTCACACTTCTCTATGTATGCAACAAAATTAATTATACAATTAAGGGAATGAAATATTCCCTCAATCAGCTTCATTTCTTCTTCTTGCAAGAGATGATTCTCTCCTGCTTCCATGTCAAACATGGGATTTTCACAATGTCCCATCTGCTGCTCCACTCCATCTTTGTTCTCAAGAGTCAAAATGATTCCATCCTCTTCGTCATCATATATGGGGTCTCCAAAGACCACCATTTCTTCAACCATTGCTTGTTCTAATCCACACAGGCTGTTCCAACATTTGTAACCCTTCGTGCAACCTCCATAGAATGGCTGCAGCCTTCTTACTCTGCAAAGCTTGCCTCTGCTGGTCTTTGCTTGGCCCCTTCACTTCAGCCTTCTCTTCATCTTCCTCCTTAAGAGACTACTCACAACCTTCCTCTTCTCCATTATAATCATCTATGCTTTCTCTCTCTCCAGGGTATTAATATTCTACCATTCTCGTCATCTCTTTCATATTCTTCATCTTCTTACAAGAAGAAACCATCTTTGCTCTCACATTCTTCCCCTTCCTCTGATTCTATGGCTGCTATAAATTGCACTTCTTCTGGGGTGTCTATCACGACCTCCACCCTTTCTAGCTCTTTCTTCATCTTTTGAATCTCCAACTTGGGCAAGCCAGACCTAGCCGTGCTCTCTCTCTTTTCTTCAGCTACTAAGTCTTGCACAAAGTCTCTCCCACTCTGTCTGCTCCTCAGAACTGCTCTCTGTTGCTTATATATCAACTCCATTCTTTGATTGTTATCTTGTAAAGCAATCTCTCATGTCACTACAGAAATCTTCACACTTAAATTGCTGCTGCAACCTCAGCTGCAATCCTATGAAGGTTACTCTTCTTACTCTTTCTTTCTACCCACAAATGCTTGATGGAGAGCAACTTACTCGCACTCCTTGCAAATCTCGGCTGCAATTTCTCTCCTCTCCTCCCTCTTGCCCACTTTGCTTTCTTCTGTGGAGGACACTCAAATTATTATTATTTTTTTAAAACAAACAAATATTTTATTTCATAGGAAATATATTTTTACAATTACAACGATGCCAAGCTTGAAAGCTATTTGTCCAATCCTGAGCATTATAAAGGAAAATAAACATATCAAAATCATTAAGGATAGTCAAGTTTTAGAATAGCTTTCAGCTTCCTGATCCCATTGAGGCCACCAAAGAGGAGGATCACCATAGCAGTATATATCATGATTATCTAGAGCCTAGTTTGCCAATGCATCTGCCACTTGATTTCTCTGTCTAGGAACATGTGTGATTTGGAAAGTTTGAAATTGTGCTTGCAGACCTTTGATTTTATATATTTCTCTCGCAATCTGCCAGTTTGAGCTCCTTTGACTCCCATTAATAGTTAGCATCCTAACAATGACCTTAGAATCAGATTCCACCTGCACTTGAGTCCACCCACACTTAATAGCCTCTTGCAGTCCCCGATAAATAACTCTGACCTCAGCAATATTATTAGTAGTGATACCCAGTTTTTCAGCAAACATAAAGGCAACTTTCCCATCATGAGTTCTTCCAATACCCCCATCGCAGCAATCCTTGGATTTCCCCTAGAAGCCCCATCTCGTATTCAATTTACCAAACTGCATAGGAGGAGGAACCCATGGTTGCTTTTTGTCATCTCTCCTTGCTAACACCTTCTACTCAACTTATTTCTTCAAGCTAGAAGATGTTATTCTCTTTCTCATCTCTCACTCTTTTCTACCCACACTTGCTCTTGTGGAAAATAGACTCTTCACAATCTCTCAAAGACTTTTCACAATATCTCAACTTCACTCATCAATTCTACACATGCATCTCTCTGATATTCATTATCATTTTTAAAACTCATTCAGGCCTCTCTCCTAGAGCTATAACCAGCTACGATACCATTTGATGTAATCTGGGTAGTGGGTCTAAGCTAATGGATGCCCTTAACCCTGCACCCTAGCTGTTAGCGCAGCTTAAACACTCCACTTACAGCTATATAATAAATGTACACACCATATACATGAGAAACGACAAAAATTTAGCTAGAGCCTTTTCTAAGGAACCTTGCTTTCTATTGAATTCAAAGCTATTACAATATTTAGGTGATTACATGCTTTACCTTACAATACAGGGCAGCTCTGCCTCTATAGGCCGTCACAAATAGCTCAGTCCTTCAAACAAGCATATCTCTCAAACGGATTCTGCTGTGTGAACATAGAAAGAGGTTTTTCATCAGAAGACCAAGATGAACAAAACCCCTCGCAGATTTTCAATATGAGTATTTTGATTTTTGGCCATTTTATATGCCTTCTTTTCCAACTCGTTTTCCTGATTTTTGCTCTGTTTTCTCTCCTCATAAACCCCGGCGCTTGAAATCCTCCTTTCTAGCTGAATGATTTCCCTACAAGCTACTGAAATGAGAGTTTTCCGACCTTCCAACATAACTTGCAGCTCTTCTCTTTGCTAATTGCTCTTTATTGTCTCCCCTACTTCTCTTGAGATTATTTATTTTAAATCCCAGTTGCTTGTTCCCAAAGATTCTAGACTCTTCTTCTTCTCTTTCTTCCAAGCTTAATTAATGGAGGAGCGGCCTTCCTATGCTCTGACTGTACATTTCTGCCATCTAGCTAGAGAAGTATGGTGTGCCATATGCTATACTTGACATTTTCAAGCTTCAACAAATCTTCATAGTTGGAAAAAAACAACTTTTGCATTTAATTTTCACCATCTACTTATCTTCCAAATGCTTTGGGCTTGTTCAGGACTGCTGACTGTGTTCTATTTTCCAGCTGGCAGCTTTCTCAGCTTCTAAAATGGGTTTGGCTTCACAGCTTAGGCCTTAGAGAAAATAAAAAGATAGGACCAATGCAAAATTAAGATAAGGCTGGTCTCAATGGATTGTGGGCTCCACCCAATAGATAATTACTTAATTAATAGCTTAGCTTGGGGTTTGCCTAGTCAACATAAATAAGTTCAGGCTAAAGGCCTTTGGCTGATAAATCAAGAAGCTTGGGCTAGTCTTAATAAAACAAAGAAGCTTAAGGGTTGTTAAAACCATACAAAAGCTTGAAGATACTTAGTATAAGCTTTCTAAACTACCAATTTCCTTTAGCTTGAAGTTGCTTCTTCCACTAAACTTGCAACTTCCTCATCTTGTGAATAAATGTCTCCAAGCCCAAAATTATTGCCAAAATTCCTGCAAACCTTAAATGATGAAAACAAGGCTCCAGAGACAGCTGTAGACTGACTCTATTTTTGGTTGATGTAAGATTTCCCTACAGATAGGATGCCCCTGCATCAATTGTTTGGCTAAAGAGCCCATTTCTTCACCTAGGAATTGCAAAAATGACAAGGTCATTGGCATCACTTGGCCTACCCATGAGACCAGGGTTTGCGAAATAGTGGATAACTAGGAAATTGACGAATTATGAGTTACACATGCTCTGTTGGAATTAAGGCAGCTTAGATTCTTGTAGAGTAACACATGATTTGTTGGAATCAAGGCAACTTGCATTCTTTTAGAGTTACTTATGGTTTATTGGAACTAAGCCAACTTGGGTTCTTTTAGGTAAGAGAAGAGGCTATATTTGCTAAAAACAAGAACGGTTTAGGTTGTACCCTAATGCCCACCAACTGAGATCAGGACTAAATAATACCCACCAAGTAATCTTGTACCCTAATATATAATTCATGTCTAGGACTAAGTAATGTGGGATGGTGTATTTCAGCCAATTGTGGGGCTCAAAAACATGACATGCAGTCCCCGAAGTTTGGATGATCAGGAAACATGAGAGATAAAGGCTCAAGTAAACTAGATTTCAACCTTCATCAATTTGGACCTGTAAAGTAGATTTCATGGTATCATGGAAGTGTTTATGTTAAACTAGTGCTCTACATACATTCAAAGCAGTGTTTGTCAAGGAAGATCCTTGAACTTTTTAGTTTGAGCTAGTGTGGCTCTGAGCTCTAATTCTACCCCGTGCTCCTTAGGAGGGTAGAGTTCAAATCTTGGCTGTGAAACTGTCTCTAGCAAGCAGATGGGAACCATTCTGAAGGCCCAGTGGTTTGGTAGCCCAGGGATACATAATCACTGGAAGAAAGTTAAAAGTCCAACAGTTTCAGATCTGCATACCCGGGAAAAGGGTTTGCACTTTGCCTTACCCAACTGGTTGTTATGTAGAAGGACAATATCTATTTTGCTTTTCTGAATCAAAATCTGTAAATAACATTTTTCTTGTCAAGAAGGGGACCATCACTTAGATTAGATTTTTGAAGGAAAGAGTGCTTAAAATCAAGAAAATTACTATTTGCTTATCTGTTAGCTTCTGAAATAAGATGAAAACTCTTTCTACCTAATCTGATCTCCATTCATCCTTTGCAAAAATATCAAAACATATATTAGGTGCCTCCAAGTATGCTTGATTATCGGGAAAATACCTAACCCCTTGATTGGGATAAGGGAAAATGGTGGCTTAACATTCAACTGCAGAATAGTAGATTGTGGCATGAAATTCTCAGTTGACTCAATAACTTGAAATTACTTGTAGGGGTCATTATTTGCGGGATGTATATTCATATCCATTATGTATATATTTGGGGCATTGGTGCGAAAGTGGAGGGACTGCCCCCATATTATGGATCCAAGGTCTCCCTAGTAGGAGATTGTAATCTAGATCAGAAGACATCACAAGAAATTGTGTGGGGAGCGTTTTTGGTCTCAATGAAAATGGGTAGTGTGATGCACCAACTTGTGTGGAGCGGCATTATTGAATCCTTTAATCATTGCATCAGATTTGCCTAGGGATTGTATACCAAGACCTATTGCAGTTAAGAAAGGCATGCTGCAAATATTAGCTTGACCCATTATTGATGAGGGCTCTTTTGAACGCTTTGCTAAACATCTGAACTTGGATATGCAAAGGCAGGTTTAGGTCAATGGTGTGTTGTGGTGGTAAGTCTTCTTTTTAAAGGATATGTGATGGCCATTTGTCTTCCAAGTGTCGACGATGGAAGCAAAATAAGCTGGTTCAATATTGGCTGGCAAAGTGGCTTCTTGTAATGTTTGATATAAGATATCTTTATGTGTGCTAGATCGCTTGAGAAATTCCAATATAGAAATCTCGGCTTGCGTGTTTTTGAGCTGATCAAGGAGGTCATAATCCTTAGTTACTACTATAGGAGCTCTAGGTTGCGGAGGTAGAATTGGGTTGGTATTCTCCACAATGCCCCCTGTGGGAGTGGGGTTGGACTGGAGGTCTACCACATCGTGTTGTAATTGTGGCCACCTCATAGGTAGGTTTTTGATTGATAACTATTTGAGAACGAATGTGTAACGAACCGTTACACCAAAACCTCAAGGCATTAGTGAAATCCGCACATGAGGATCATAACATCCCACCACACTTCCGTAGAGCCCGACTTGGGTTGGGTTTGCGCCCGCACTCCCATACGTACGAGCCCCGCTTCACCGACGTTTAGGCGCCCCACGGGCCCGGCTACATGACGTAACCAACCGAGTGGGATTTGAACACGGGTGGTCGCTCTGATACCAAATGTAACGAACCGTTACACCAAAACCTTGAGGCATTAGTGAAATCCACACATGAGGATCATAACGAGAATGGTGGGGGTATCTTGGGATTTGAGAGTATATGATGGAGGAATGAAAGGGGTACTTAGAGCTCGCTTCTAACAAGTAGTCATAGGAAGCATTTCGGATGCCATATGGGCACCATGAATGAATCATGGCAAATATGTGTTGGCCATGATAACAATGTAAAGTATACACAAGAGGATAAGGGTTTTGAGAAAAATCCTAGGAGCAGCTACGATGTTGAAAATCAGATTTGAAAGTTTGAAACCCTAGGGGTGAGGAACAAAGTTGTAGGTTGGCGTAGATTGATAGAAGTGACTTCACCAAAATGTAATATCAAAACTAGCATTAATCTCATTAAGATTATGCAATCATGTATTAAGATAATTTGAGAACAACGTATACGAGAATGTGATCCCTAACATTATGAAAGGATGATAAATCACTCAACACACTTTTAGAAAGTAGGTAAAAGTAACTAGGGTTAGCATTTGTAATATATTCACCCCATATCGACTCGGACCGTATGACAATGATATGGAATTAGATGAGAAGGTTGTGCATGGAGTCATAAATTTGCTTATGAATTTTAAGAGCTTGAAAGTAAGTGCATGACAAGTTAGTCCGTTTAGGGGCAGGTTTGCCACCAATGTGTCCTAGGTTGATGAACGTGTCCATTGCTACTGTGATTTGCAATTTGCCTCTGGAGCTTGCTTCGTCTGTGTTTGGGGACCTGTTTCCAAGTCTATATATATGTGATGACTCTTTCGTACCTATATATGTCTTCTTTTGTCTTTAAGCCTTAGCTCTCCTTTCAACCTAAAAAGGGGTTAGTAAGTTAGTACAATATGAGTTGAAACGACCTCATTGTGCCGCCACCGATATAATGAGCTTTGCACTATGTACCAATACGCCGAGGCAAGATCAAGCCACATGTAGTTCTCTAAGTCCTGACGGTATGAAGGTTAGAAAATGTAAACAAAGATGGAGCCCTAATTCGTCCTTTAACACTTGGGTATGACACTTGGCTTGATTGTAATGTAGTAGAGATGAAATCTAGGGAAGCAATAGAGATGTATCCATATTTGAGTAGCTTTGTTGTAATCTGCTCTAAGTGAGAAGTGTTTCAATGCTTGGCTTAATGACCTTTCTAGAGTGTGCTTTAATATGAGATCCCTAGATGTCCCTAATAGGAAAGGGTGCACGTGTTCATGCGGTGACTAATTTGAATGATTTCCCACACCCCGACCTAAGCCAACTAAAAAGTAACTTGTGTATTTGAAAAGATGACCATTGCAAGTACAAGGGATTGGTTTGTTGGCCATGGGATAGATTCATCGGCCAAACCTATCTTGGGCCCACAAACCCGTCCGAGTAAGCTGAAACTAGATTTGAGACAAGAGGTGCTTTGTTAAGAGTTTGAACTCGTGTCTTGTATAAGGTGAATTGATTCCTAAAGTGCTAAGCCGAGGAACAAGTCAAGACCTAGTGGATTCAAAGTTTAGGATAGAGTAGAAAGATTTAAGTTTAGTCGGTTAGTAGATAAATGGGATAATGTCAGGGATAAATGCCAAAATATTATTGTTAAGTGCCACAAGACCAAATTTTGGGTGCTTTGGGTTTATATACAAGTGCTATAAAAATGAATGGATCTTTTTTAATGTATCTTCTCTACCTTCCAACAAAACAAATACTTGCTTTTGTGATTTTTAGACTAAACATCTTATTTTTTCTACATATTTCCATTTTCTTTACTCTCTTGGTTATGTGTACACCCTTTTTAAGATTAACTTAAGATTAGATCGTTATGAAATGCACAACAATTAAAAAGGAATGTAAGGTTAGAATACTAAGAGCTATTTTGATTAATTAACTCCCAACATTAATCATACATATGTCGAATAACGTATTGGTACTTGTAACTAGATTTTACAATATGCTACAAGCTTGAAAACACAAGAGGAAGATGCACTTAGCTATACAAAGTGGTTCGGGAGAGATATGGATGCAAAGATTGGGCAAATTGAGAGAAATGAACTTGTAGATTCTTTGTTACCGAAACGCATCGGTATGGAACTTTATAGGTGTGTCGGAATGTTTATGACAGTCCCTCGACTTGGTGTACGGTCTTGGACCAACTGGGAAAGAGATTTTGTAACTTGTTCTTGCCCTTTGGTGGTATGGAAATATGCTTCGTTGTCAAACCCTAAGTGTCGCACAACCCCGAAACCCTCTAAAATTAGTTGTATAGAACTCAAACCCTAACCATGGGTGGAAGACCTGCATGAAGGTTAATGTTTGGGTTGAAGTGCAATCTTTGCACCGCCTATGTCGACACTATTCGAAGAGGCCTCAAACCACACGTAGTTCTCCACCTAGCATGTGATATCTAGATGAATGCAACTAGTTGACAACTTGAATCACTTTGAACATGCTTGAGATGGTTGTGCTCTTGCTAAGACATTGAGTAGGGCTCTTTGAGTGCTTGGAAATGAGGGAAGCTGAACTCCTTGACCTAGTTGAGTGCTTTAGAACGTAGTAATGGATGCCCTAAGGATGTGCATTAGCTTTGGAAAAATATTTAGGGAGCCTTGGGTGCCTTTTGTATGTATTTGCAATGAGTGTCTTTGAGTGATTGCTATGTTCTTGTCAAGTGTGTAAATGAGGTGATGTTAACTTGCTTATAAAGGGATTCAAAGGTAATTTATTATGTAAAGACCGGTCCAGGAAGATGGAAAGACCCAACAAAGATAATATATATGAAAACAAAGTTGGAGGATGTGTCGGTCGAAGACCATTTAGGTTAGGCTAGGATTGGATTCCTCATCTTGACCTTGCCGTCTTGTTTTGGACAGGGAGATAGTGGATGAAATATGAAAGTTGCATCTTGATGGGAGAGGTTAAACATTGATTCTATGCATTTGTGTTCGAAAGTGTCGACACATCAGTGTGTAGGAATAAACAAGTTGGGATACGAGATAGCAAGATGTACTTGAGTGGGATAGGATGTGAATGTTTGTCTTAGCCAAGAAGCACAATCATAACTAATAGTGTCAAATTGACAAATTACCAAATTTGAGTGTCTACATTTGCCCCCCTTAAATATGAAATGAAAATTACATGCTTAAAGGAAAATGATACCTAAGTGTGTAGACATGTTTTGTCTTTGCTTGGAGGTTTTGTCGTCCAGATGTGTTGGTGTTAGCATGCTCCATGATGAAACCTGCAACACATAATGTAGTGAATGTTGATAGTAGAAATTGAATGTGACTCAAATGTAAATATAGAATCTGAACTTTGTATAAGGTGAAATAAAGAGATGTAAAACATGGAAGGAATACACCTATTTGTTTTGCAAAGGGAAGAGTTTCCGTTCCTTGCTTGTAGTTGGAGATTTGGATTGTGTTTCGAACTTGCCAAGAATTGAGGTTGATCTGTAGTGTCCCTTTTTGGGACTGAAAAAGTAGGAAACCACACAAACCCCAAATTATTAAATTTAGATTTTAGACCAGCAAATTGATTTTTATGACAGTTGGAAATCAGCAGTCTTATTTTTATAACAGTCCAAAATGAGAGGAAAATCACTCAAATCTCATCAAATAATTCAACCAAAATATAGATAAATATTTTAGGAAGAATTTAAGCCACTTTCCACCATGAAACTTGATCAAACACACAACTGGAAAATTAATTAAGTACAACTCAAAGAAATTATGAAATGAAGGGTTTCCAAACCCCAATGTCCACAAAATATGATAGATTCCAACCTTAGAAATTATGAGGAGTCCAAATATCAAAGAAAATCTGAATTATGTGCCCTAGAAGGCACCCAACAACCACTTAACCCAAGTCACTCCCTCTAGGGAGAGCTCCAAAATGCATGCAAACCCTTGTAGATGTCTTCTTTGATATCTTAATGTCCAAATCTGCAAGAGGTCTTCAAAAGATGTCTTCACTTCACCAAAAATGGAAGGTTTCCGTTCTCCACCCAACCACAAGGAAAGTTTTCATCTTCCTTGGAAATGCCACACTAATAGATTGTTTCCCAATAGTGGAATGACAATGAACAATCAGCCCAAAGATCAAATGTAGAGTAAATGTGCCAAAGATAGATGATGAAAATGAAATCATAAGTTTCCTTTTATAGCCCATGCTTGGTGCCAAAGGCTAAATAGATTAGACCGAACTTCGTGGGCTTCTTTTTATCTTTTAACTTGCCTTTAAGACTCCTCCAGCCCAACCGACCTACCTTAATAAAGAAAACACTAAAGAAAATATTAAAAGCAAATAAAAGAAAGATGAAATGGAATGTGATTCTTTCCCTTGCTCATTCATGCATCATTTCCATGAAAAGGGAATGGCAAGAAGTCCATTGTTAGGCTCTCAAGTCGAAAAAGGGAACATTACAGTCCTCCCTTCCCAAAATTGCTTGTCCTCAAGCAATTGCAACTCATATGCCCAAGCATCATCATGTCAAGGTGAAGGAACATGTTGTAGTGCTCCTATAACCTAAACCATGTGCTTGTTAAATGAAGGAGCCCCTTTCTTTGTTTGTCATCATCTCATAATTTCCACCCAATTGATGGATCCCCAATACCTTTGTAATGCTGGCCCAAAAACAACTGTAACCGTGTATTTTTCTCTCAAAAATCAGAATGTAGGTGGCTAGAAACAAAGTATGACAGTCATAATTCACCTGATTTTTCACCCAATTTGGAGCTATGTTGGGCTGTAGTAGTTGTCTTCCTCAGCTGAAACCAGCTACCACTATCTTCCAATGATTCAATGTCCTCAAAATGATCACTCTTGCAGCTGTTCAAGTTTGAAAACAACTCATAATCTGATTTTATCAAAACCAGCAAATTAAAAATGGAGCAGCAGTTACAAAACTGAAACCTCTTTGCAAAATTAGGAAACGTGAGCATTGCAATGATTGAAAACACCTCTCTAAGGGCTGAAAATTTTCTCCCAACATCCATCAATCGAAAAATGCTCCATCTCTTGTCTGAAAATACTTGCCTACCCACTTGTATGCATGCAAATGAAATCATGTGGTGGCTGATATGAATAATGACAGCAGTACCAAGTCTGAAATTCTGAGCTATGGTTCTCCAAAGTACACTCCTTTTGTCACCACTAACCACCCACATACTTTGTTGGTGTTCCCTTGCATGAATACTCAACCATGAAGTAACTCTACCATGCTTATGTTGCGCTACTCTGATATTATACTTGGCTGGAAATGTACAAAATGGGGCATGTTTTGTGAATCCATCAACCACAACATGTAAACAACTCTTACCTTGAACCACGGGCAGACCAGTGATGATTTCCATGGAGATACCTTTAAGTGTCTCCTTCTTGCCCATATCCATAAAGCTTATTTCCATGTTTTGGAAATTGAAAGTGAGTTCTCCCAAAGAGTGCAACCATTGGTCCCTAAGCACAAGATAGATACCAGCCATGCTAATCATATAAAAATCATCACATACCTCATGCTCTCCCAATGTGAAAAGGAGTTGGGGACACCTTCTTGTGCATGGCATGGAGTAGTCATCCGCTACCTTGACCATGAAGCCTTTGAAGTCATCCACCTTCAAATCCACCTTTGCCCTCAAACTCTCAACAATGAAACTGTAAGCAGCTCCATTATCAATCAAAACCGTGACTCCTTGTCCATGGAGGGTAGAATCCTTCACAACTTTGTTAGAATACATAATAAATTCAAAACAATCCTCCATCAAATTTCTTTCCAACCATATGCATGGAGTAGCAATATTAAAGACTTCCTCTTTCTTACAATGCAAGGGATCAACCGGAACCCAAGCTTTTATGCCCACATAACCTTGCAAGAAAAGATCTATGTGCCATATGTTACTCCTCAAGCTCTTCACATCATCACCAATTATATTACTAGACATCAAACATGACATGTGATCTTTCTTAACAACAAGCTGCCCATAATGACACAAGTATGGCAGCGGCATAAGAGGAAGTAAAATGTGATTTTTTTCATCATACCTTGGGCTGCCAACAAGGATCCCACCATTCCTTTGTTGGTACTTGTTTGGAACATCTCCAAAACTCACTCCAAGGTGATAGACTCCCTCAATTTGCCCATCCTTGACTGCTGTTTGGAAATTTCCAGCGAACTGAAAGTAATCATGAGAAACCGGAAGTGCCTTTCCTCCATGAACATACCCTTCCATAATGTCATCCTCTTTGCCCTTATGCAAATCTGATTTCTTTTCAACAATTTGCCACAAGCACCCATTAGAAACCAATGAAATATCATTAAATATTAAAGAGCTTTTACCTTGGGACTCATGCTCCATGATTTCCCTAGGTTCATGCTTCAAACCTTCATCAAACCGTGATGTCTTCACGCTGCTGTTCTAAAAATTAGTCAAGAGATTTATTGTGGGAATGGAAATGGGCACTTCCAAGGGCTTCAATGGGTTGTGCTCTCTCAATGCCCAAAAACTTCAGTGGTTCTTCTTCCTTCATCCTCACATCTTTGTTAGAATAATTCTCATGATGATCAAAACCTTGCAAATACATAGTGTGAGGGTGATGCAATAAATTAGTTTGCTTACCATCTGTTGTTGATATGTAAATTCCAGTGGATTGAAAACCGACATGAGTATAAGGTGAGGCCTCCTTTTGAAATGCATGCCGCTCAACCGGGTCATCCCGAATCTTAGCCTCAAGAACCTCTTGTAGATCTGATTTTCCTTCACCATCTTGCCGCCACATGCAATCATTGGAAATCACAAAAACATCATTTATTGTCAAAGAATCTTTACCTTCATGCTACATATTGGTCTTCTCTTGTTCTTGTTTTATTTCTGCTCCACCATTGCAATTTGGGAGTTCTCCTCTTCCTTTCTCCCGGCATGTTGAAAATCCTTCTATGGTGTCTAAGACCTAGGTCCATGCCTAGCTCTACCTTTGTTCACTCCTATGAACTCGGCAAGGGAAATTGCCTCTGTATCTCCCTTGGAAGTGCCATGTATTCCTCATAGCTTGCCACAATGCTTTGCCCCATAGAGGGCCTTATTCCCACCTTCAGAAGGGTTTCTTCCCTTGGAAGAAAAGAAGGTCTACTGGCTGATTCGTGAGCTGATCCAAAGGGTCACTCAAGTATATGCTCTGGATGAGTTGTCGTCTCTATGAACCCTAGGTTCATGAAATCTCTGAAGTGATAGGGCTAGGAGGTCCATGGTGTTTGCCAATCTCTCTTGCCCTTCAATGAGCTTGTCTATCTTTGCTTCTTGAGGATCCTAGTGAGCCATATTATCCTCCTCTCTTGGCTGGTCCGCTTTCTTTTCTCTCCTCTGATAGTAGAGGAAACCCTTGTTGCCCTCTTCCATGAAAACCCTAGGATGGGAAGATCGAAGCTTTGATACCACTTGTAATGTCCCTTTTTGGGATTGAAAGTAGGAAACCACACAAACCCCAAATTATTAAATTCAGATTTTAGACCAACAAACTGATTTTTATGACAGCTGGAAATCAACACTCTGATTTTTATAACAGTCCAAAATGAGAAGAAAATCACTCAAATCTCATCAATTAATTCAATCAAAATATAGATAAATATTTTAGGGAGAATTTAAGCCACTTTCCACCACGAAACTTGATCAAACACACAATTGGAAAATTAATTAAGTACAACAAAAGTACAGCTCAAAGAAATTATGAAATGAAGGGTTTCCAAACCCCAATGTCCACAAAATATGATAGATTCTAGCCTTATAAATTATGAGGAGTCCAAATATCAAAGAAAATCTGAATTTTGTGCCCTAGAAGGCACCCAACAACCACTTAACCCAAGTCGCTCCCTCTAGGGAGAGCTCCAATATGCTTGCAAACCCTTATAGATGTCTTCCTTGGTATCCTAGTATCCAAATCTACAAGAGGTCTTCAAAAGATGTCTTCACTTCACCAAAAATGGAGGGTTTCCATCCTCCACCCAACCACAAGGAAGGTTTTCGTCTTCCTTGGAAATGCCACACTAATGGATTGTCACCCAATAGTGGAATGACAATGAGCAATCAGCCCAAAGATCAAATGTAGAGTAAATGCGCCAAAGATAGATGATGAAAATGAAGTCATAAGTCTCCTTTTATAGCCCATGCTTGGCGCCAAAGGCCAAATAGAATAGACCGACCTCCTTGGGCTTCTTTTTATCTTTTAACTTGCCTTTAAGACTCCTCCAACCCAACCGACCTGCCTTATTAAAGAAAACACTAAAGAAAACATTAAAAATTAATAAAAGAAAGATGAAATGGAATGCAATTCCTTCCTTGCTCATTCATGCTTCATTGCCATGGAAAGGGAATGGCAAGAAGTCCATTATTAGGCTCTCAAGTCGAAAAAGGGGACATTACATGATCAGCTCCTAATTGTTCCTAAGTAGAAACCGAAGTATTGGGTACATGAACCTAACATCGAATAGGAGGTAGAGAGGTACCAATGCACCCTGTGAAGGAAGAATACTGTATCAATTTTTTTAGTAATCTTGATATCTTTCCCTTTGAAATGAAGATAGGAAAGACTACCTACGCAGAACTTATCCGATTTGATACTTTCCATAACCCCATGGACCACACCTTGCAGTAGATCTAGGCCCAATTTTTGTATACATAAACAAAAGGTATAAAAGAGAATGGGTGCCCCATGCCCTTCTTGTGTCATGTACTTGCCAGTAGAAGAGTGTATGATGATGAATTGATGATGAAGAAGGAGACTCATGCCCCAAAACCCCGTATTTTGTAATTGGAATTGAGTTATGAAGTATACGAGTGAAATATTTTATGCCCCAGTAAATTGCTTGGAATTGTGTCAACCGAATATGAGATCATGCGAA
This sequence comes from Taxus wallichiana var. yunnanensis, assembly GCA_018340775.1. Classification (NCBI taxonomy): domain Eukaryota; kingdom Viridiplantae; phylum Streptophyta; class Pinopsida; order Cupressales; family Taxaceae; genus Taxus; species Taxus wallichiana. The sequence goes on along the minus strand of CM031237.1, from coordinate 937,618,959 downwards.
AACTCGTATCTATGAGTGGAAATCTGAAACTATAGGAAAACCAAGTGTAATTGCCCCAAGGTAGAAACGTATGGTAGGGTCGGGAGAACGTCCATATGGTCCTAACCTTTTTGTACGGTCTTGCACTCATGTAATTTCTACTAAATTTTAGTATTTGGAGATGTTTGTGAGGACTTGTTTCATGTAAAAACTTGTGCTTGAACCTAGAATTTTGCCTATAAGTGTAGAATACATCCTTATGAATGCCTCCTCTTTTGAGGCGCGTGTGATAAAGCATTTTAGTGTGTCGTTAAAAGAATAGATGCATACCCATGTATTGTATATTTGAGAAGCTATAGAATAGTGTTGAATGCTAAAGTGGTGGCCACCTTTGAGAACTTGTACTTGTAAAGGGGGTTGCACATGGTGGAGACCATGGCACGCAAAGAGACAAACAACCATAACAACAATAACAACAATAGTAGTGATAACAAGAGCACCATTAATAGTAGTAAACGCAAATGTAACAAAACTAGTATAGAGACATAACAATCAAGTGAGCAAACAGAAGCAATAACATGTAGAGAAGAGTCACATCAAGGCATAGAACCGCAAACATGGGACACCCATGGTGTCATAAGAAAATCATGACACTTAGGTCGCATATAAGAGAAGCAATGTCACACAAGAAAGACATAGAGCCACAAACATGTAACACCCACGGTGTCACAAGAAAAGCAAGGCACATATGCCACATACAATGAAATAGACAAGTAGTAACACGAGTGCAAGTAAAAACCATGTATTACAAATAGTGATAAAAGAAATATAACAAGTAATAAGAAAGCACATGAAGCAAGATATGTCAACGTTGCACAAGACACGTGTTAGTCCTATTAGTTTAAAAGATAACATGTACACAATATATGTAATCAAGCATAATGAGGAAGTAGAAATGAACTATAATGAAATAATAACACTTGTATAGTGTGGAGGGATGCCCCCAAGATAAGAATGTAAGGAACCAAGCTAGCTCCTATTAACATGTAATGATTTGTTCCCTACATCAAGCTTAATATACCTTGTGAACACGTGTGTAAATAATAGAAAAGATATGCTATCAATCAAACCATAGTGACAAACAACATATGTAATGTAAAGTGCTAACAACTCAAGCTATGTGTATAGGTCCTGGTTTTGTATTTTTGCAAATATGTGAATGTTTTTATATTTTTGAATTTAGCTATGTACAGGGAGAGGGGTAGCACAAGAGCTACCCAATGAGAGCCTCATAAGGAGGCAAAGTAGATCCAAAAGAAATGGGAGGCTTGGTCCTCAATGTGCCAAAGAATGATGCTCATGTGCGAGTGGTATAAAGGTCATAATATGTGCCATAGAGTCCTAAGAGGAGAACTAGGTGGACTAGATCCACAAGAAGCAATACGCGATGGGGCGAACCTACTAGGAGGAATGGAAAAGCAAGAGTCACTAGAGACAACTTGTAAATTAGAAGACCGACGAGGAAGCTTAGAAGGGCGAGAGCCACTAGAGATAATGTGTGCACTAGAAGACCGATGATGGAACCTAGGAAGGCGAGAGCTGCTTGGAGATAGCTTGCAAGTAGAAGGCCTATTTGGAGACCTAGGAGGGCAAGAGCCACACTAGATATAAAAGGCCTATTTGGAGACCTAGAAGGGCACGAGCCATCGGATATAACATGTAAAGTAGAACTATAGATGTATCACTAGGCCGAGATAGGAAGAGGATCCTCAAGAGATAAACCGCGAATGTGACAACACTTGCGGTGATGAATAAACTTGACACACTGGTGTATGATAGATCAAGCAACCCTAAGAGCACGTAACCAAGGGATACCTAAACGCATGTCACCTGAGCTAAGAGTGGAAGCGGCTAGAAATGGGATTTGTGTAGTTACATAGCTAATAAAGGATATGAAGAATAATATGTCCATAAGTAGAATTAGAATCATGTGTGATGTGCTTTTAGAATAGCTAAGAGAATGAAGTGGTGGAGAGTACATAAATTATGCTTGTTATGTGGATCAACCAAAACACTATGGGTACTTGAGTAATAGATGCGCTAATATACAAGATATTTGAGGCAAGAGCATCATCAATATTGGAGTCATCAAATGTAATAATTGGCGGAAACGGTGTCATAGGAACAACATTACCAATCATTGCATCTAATGGGCCTTCATAAGAAGGCGGAGGTGGTACTCTTGCAAGATGAGAAGTATGCACTTTTAAAGTATATTTGTCGAGTTATGATTGAAGATTTTTAGCTTTGAATTATCATTGGTAGGCTTAGAGGATTCAATAGGCTCATCCCATTCAATTGCATTTGCATCAATAAGATCTTGTATAACATGCTTAAGCTTAATACATTGATTAGTGAGGTGGCCAATGTATCGGTGATAGTTGCAATAGGCATTAGTATCAAAACTCTTACCATGAGGCCTGCTCGCATCAACCTCAAGCGGTGGAGGGAGAGACACAAGATTGCATTCAAGTAATTGTTTGAGCATAATGTGTGGAGCACAAGGTAAACACATGAATTGTCATTGTGTAGGTTGTAAGTGTAGCTTAGTAGGTTGGGATATGGCATTGACGGTGTCCTTAGTAGTAGGCTTGTTGTCATTAGTTTTGCCTTTGGATGTAACTTTACTTGAAAATTTGACACTAGAGGTAGTAGAGGAACTAGCAACATACTTAAGCTTATTCATATGTAGTAACTTGGCCTCATGTTCTTTGAGTGTATGACATAGATGATCAAATGAGGGGAACTTATCAATAGAATTGATTCTTGCAAAAGGGAAAGCAAGCTCTTTGTGTGAAGAGATCCTAAAGTTCACTATTAACCAAAATATTATTCATTTTAGTGAGCATAGTCTTATAACGTAAAACATAATCATTGATGTGCTCATTAGATCCTTGGCGTAATTTAGACATTTGAGCATAAGATACTTTGTCACCAATATTGATGGAAAATTGTGCAAGAAACTGATTTTCCAAAGTGGTGAAAGATCACACAAATGTGTTGGGAGATCATAGAACCATTGTAAAGCAAAGTCCTTAAGGCTTATAGGGAAGAGCTTTGTAAGTAAGATATCATTAGATGCATAGTCAAAACAAGCAACATGGAATGATCGAAGGTGTTCTGCGGGGTCACTCTTGCCATCATAAATAGGAAGCTTAGGAGCAATGAAACCAAGAGGCAAGGGATAAGAAGCCACTTCAAGTGTGCAAGTGGGTTATGAAGCAATTGAGTAGAATCCATAGTATGAGAAGCAACGAGATGCACCTTGTTGTAATTATAAGATTTGAGCTTGTAAAGAATGAACAAGGGTTTCAAGGGCTTGTGTGCTAGAAGAAGAAACATGAGACCCACTATGATTGCATGTAGGGATAATGGTAGATGTAGGAATAGACATAGAGACATTAGGTGTTGAGATATGAGGTGTCGTCAGTAGATGTAGGCACCGTAAAGGTAGGAGTGGTAAATGTCTCCATATTAGATTGCAAAATAGACTTACGTTGTTCTCGGGCAACATATAAGAGAATGTTAATATTATCGGATTTTCTTGTAGGAAATGTGCAAGATGTTGTGCCTCATCCTTGAGAAGGCCATGGGATTGGTTATCAAAGTTAGTGTTAGAGCCTTCACCTTGTACATGGTTGGTGATATCAAAAATAGAATTAAAAAGATATCAACAATAGAATAGGATCTAATAGGAGGAACCATAGTGCCACGTCGAGTACCGACATAGAGGGAATAGTATCTCATACAAGAAGTAGAATGAGAGCCCCTAAGCTTTAGACAAAGATGATAGATGAGTTGAGGATTAATCATGATGATATATAGAAAGACAAATACATCACTAAGAATGAGAAGAGCATAGAAAAATGAACCTTAGGGTAGCTAGGGTTTGATCCATAATGTTTGATGCAACATATAGGCTCACCTAATATTTACACCCTTTCTAAGATTAACTTAAGATTAGATTGTTATGGAAAAAGGAATGTAAGGTTAGAATACTAGGAGCTATTCTGATTAATTAACTTCCAACATTAATCATACAATATTAGAATAACGTATTGGTACTTGCAACTAGTGTTTACAATATGCTACAAGCTTGAAAACACAAGAGGGAAGATGTACTTAGCTATATAGAGTGGTTCAAGAGAGATCTAGATGTGTAGATTGGAAAAATTGGGAGAAATGAACCTGTAGATTCTTCGTTATGGAAATTGTGACTGAAAATTGCACTAGTACGGAACCATACAAGTCTACCAAGAATGTTTGTATAGTCCTGGACCTATTGTTCGGTATTGGACCTACTGGGAGTGAGGTTCTACAACTTGTGCCCTTCATTGGTTTGGAAATATGCTTCTTTGTCAAACCCTACGTGTTGCACAATCTTGGAACCCTCTGAAATTAGCTGAATGGAACTCAAACCTTAACCATGGGTGGAAGACCCTGCAAGAAGGTTAGTGTTTGGGTTGAAATGCATTCCGTGCACCGCCTACGTCGGCACTACTCCAAAGAGGCCTCAAACCACACATAGTTCTCTACCTAGCATGTGATATCTAGATGAATGTAGCTAGTTGACAACTTGAATCACTTTGAACATGCTTGAGATGGTTGTGCTCTTGTTAAGACATTGAGTAGGGCTCTTTGAGTGCTTGAAATGAGGGAAGTTGAACTCCTTGACTTAATTGAGTCCTTCATAATTGTAGTAGTGGCTGCCCTAATGGATGTGCATCAGCTTTGGGAAGATTTAGGAGCCTTGGGTGTCTTTTGTATGTATTTGCAATGAGTGTGCCAAGTGATTTTTATGTTCTTGCCAGGTGTGTAAATGAGGTGATGTTAACTTCCTTATATAGGGCTCCGAAGGTAATGTCATGTAAAGGATGACCCGGAAGATGAAAAGACCCAACAAAGATAATACATTTGAAAACAAAGTTGGAGGATGTGTCGGTCCAAGACTGTACAAGTTGGCCAGGACCGGATTCCACATCTTGACCTTGCTGTACAGTTTTGGACAGGGAGATGGTGGATGAAATCTGAAAGTTGCATCATGATGAGTAGAGGTTAAGCATTGATTCTATGCATTCATGTTTAGAAAGTGGCGACACATCAGTGTGTGTAGGAATAAGCAAGTTGGGATAGAGATAGTAAGATGTACTAAGTGGGGATAGGATGTGAGTGTTTGTCTTAGCCAAGAAGCACAATCATAACCAGCTATGTCAAAATGATAAATTGCCAAATTTGAGTGTCCACAGGTTCTCAGCATTTTTCCATGTTTTGTGTACTCTCCACATGCCACAAGGAGACCTATCTTAGAAATGGCTTAGTAAACCTTTAATAATTGAAAAATCTAGTGTGAATCAATGTGGTGTGGACTCTAGATTGGTTTAGAATAATGTTTATTCATGTAGAGTTGGTCTATAGCCTGTCCACATAAGAAATTATTTGCTGACTGTTACCAAGCAAAATATGATATACAAGAAGTAGGCTCTGTTATAATTGTGAAGTTAGATGTTATGAAATAAAATTATTTTCTATCAGACAGGTACCAGTAAAAATTCAACCACTTGACTTATGCAGTAGTGTTAAAATCATCAAAGTTCCTTTTATATTAAGGTCCTTTTTGAAATAAAAATGGTATTTTGATTAATCAGTAGGACTGAAATTGGTACCTGGATGAAGTACTAAGTTTTACACTGCATGTGTGCCATGTACCAGTTGTTTTCTCTATAGGGCTAGAAATATTTAGGAGTTTTTTCATGTATTAACGTATTTAAGTTGATGGATGTGATTCATATTTCAAGCCCTCAGCAGAGTAACAAGCTTATGTATTGCTTGACACTAAATTTATGTTCTTACATTCTTTTAAAACTTGCAGGGGACTCCTTGCCAGCAAAATGTATGAAACAGCCAAGGGGGTTGTCAACAATCTGATTTCACTTATACACACATATGGATTTGTCCTGAATGGTGCGAGGACTTACTACACTAATAGAAGGTATTGTTCTTTCCTTTCCAATTTTCTTGATATTATAGTTTTTTTGGTTGAGTAGATTATTCCTTCAATCTAGTGAATCACTTTCCTTCTGCTAAAAAGTTTTTACCCCTCAAAGGTAAAAATTTTTAACCAAAAATTGAAGTTGTAGAGAAACCAAAATGTCTGCAAATTCAGACCTAAGAAATAAAACCTGCCAGCTAAATAAAACAAATGACTGAAAAGAAAAATACAAAATACAGGATAAGACTAAAAGAAACCCAATGGAGGCATGTAAAAGGAGGAAATGGCTTCAGAGATGTCTGGCAGCCTGAAATACCAGGGGGCAAAACTCAACACAAAGAAGGCACAATAGAGTTCAAGTAATTCCTAACTTAAATCTAGAAAAGAAAACCTCTAATTTGTTATTTTATGTAACCTAGCCTGGATTACGGGTTATACATGTATATAGGTAAAACTATTCATTTGAATAGGACGTGTCCTATACATTGTTCTCTTCCATGGCAATTAGATTTAAACAAAAATTGTTTTCTTCCTTCTCTGGTTTCTATGAAGTCTACCAGACATGAATCCAGGTATCTTGCTCTAGAGAAGCGGTTATTGGTTCCCTCTCTTTATGTATCCTTCATATGTAAAATTTCTGAGAGTATCTAGGGTCAATGCGTGTTGCTGTGGAAGTTATGTACCATGTGTAGCTGCCGAGAACTTGCTGACTGCCTTCACGGAACAATTTAATTTGCTGAGGTCTCTTTCTCTATATTTTCATGTATTTGTGAGAGCTAAAACAATTAATTCCTGTGAGTAATCAGATTTTTCCTTGTTCTAGGGTAGTGCTCCCGGTATAAGAATTGATGCAGCAATATTGGTACGTTTCAGTGAACTTCCATTACTGCAAGGAAAATGCAACATCAAAAAAGGAAACTGTAGACAGTTAGGTCTAGAGAATTATAGAACATAATGTATGTGAACATCCTGGCATCTAATTCACTGCTGTCAAATGATTACTCTTGTTTGTTATTGATGGTATCATCTAGTTTATATGTTTCAGTGAACTTCTGTTACTGTGAGGAAAATGCAACACCAAAAAAGGAAACTGTGGACACTTAGGTCTAGAGAATTATAAAACATATTAATCTAATTCACTGCTGTCAAATGATTTCTATTATTTGTTATTGACGTTATCATCTAGTTTATTGTTAGCTGTGCAATAAGATGGCTGGCTATTTCCTGGCATAATTTGAAACGATGGATACCCAGCCATTTTAGGTTCTTTCAATTGAGATGTAACCTTTCCAATATGGAGGATTTATGAAAAATAAAAACTCTAGTTTGATATCTTTATACTTGTGAGGATTCATGTGTGTTACATATGTATTTTCCTATGTTTATGTTCAACTCTTTGACTCTGAGAAAGAGCTTTGGAAGTCATTTTGACTGACGGCAGAAAATCGGGTTGTGTCAGAAGCTAATTGTTGATGTTTTTGAGAGTTTAAAAATAGTATTTATCTCCCAAATAGAGTGTCCCCTTCATTTTAGTTCAAGTTATGTAGCTGGTTCTCTTTGTTTCTCAAGGATTAATTTTAATATTTATGTTGCCATCTTTTCTTGCCTACCATCATGGAGTTTAGCTTGGCATAAATGTGATTCACACTAAAAGTTTTTAAATACTTGGAATGTTACATAGGAGTTGAAATTGGTTTTGTGCTTATTGGCTGCAACATGCATGTTAACCTTGTGCAAGTTGAATGTAAACAGTAACATGGCTGTGTGCTCACAAATATCATGTACATTTGCTTTGTGCCTTTTGTAGTCAACCTCCTCTCCTAAGCGCAATGGTACGAGATATTTACATGAAAACAGGAGACATGGTTTTCTTGAAAAAGACATTACCTGTTTTGCTGCAAGAACATAAATTTTGGAATTCAGGTAATCTAAAATCAACCTATGAGTTTATATTAATTGGGTGGATGCATTGCATTCACAGTCTTGTCGATTAGGTGTATGATCAAATCGATTAAAATTTTATGCTCTACATTGTCAAATTTGATTAAAACTTCAATTCCAGTATTAATGCTAACATTATTCATTAATTGCAAGTGAATAATAGTTAAATCCTATCCAATCTTTGTATCATCTTAGTATGGAAATTCTTGCATCACATTTCTGAAGCTGTTTGTGGTTGCTAAGGGAAAAAACGTATTATGTTTGAAGCAGGCTTCCATCAAGTTACTATACGTGATGTGCATGGTATTAGGCACTCTTTAAGTAGATACTATGCAATGTGGAATACTCCTAGACCAGAATCCTCAACAATTGTAAGACTTAGATCCCATTGTGTTCCTTGTGATTTTTAAGCTAGACAATGTCTGTATAAATTGCATATGACATCATACAAATGTATAATGAACTTTTTATTTCTCATAGAATTTTATGTTTCATGTTAACTCAAGAAGAGTCAAGGACATCTACTTCTTTTCCAATAAAAAATCAATCTGTTAAATCTGAATATGCCAAGTAACTATCATATACAGGATAAGGAAACTGCAGATGGATTGACAAAAACCAAAAAGAAACATCTTTACCGTGAGATTGCCACAACTGCTGAAACTGGATGGGACTTCAGTTCACGATGGATGCGGTAATTTATATTACAAATGTTTTTGTTCAGAATTTTATGCTTCGAACTTACTAGTCCCTCCTAATGTATTTTTCGTTCCATAATGCTGAAGATTTAGCGGATGCTAAATGTTTAGGAATATTTTGTGTCAATTTTCTAAAACATTTTAATTGCAAAAACCTAGATGGACGAACAGTGCTGGAAAGATGGGGTAACTAATAAGCAAATATCTAGTCAACAATTTTCATCAATGTAATGACTAATGATGCAGTCTAAAAGGAAAACTGCATAAAGGATGGGACTTAAGGGTGACCAGATCAACCTAGGGTTAGATAGAAAATAAAGATAGTGATTATGCCCTAAAAGTGTTTGTTCAATCTGTTCTTATTTATTTCTAGGAGTAAGGGTTAGCAACGGGTAGTATATTCAGATTATCATTAAAATATCAATGTGTAGATCAAAGTATACTATTATTAGCAATTTACAAGATAGAATATTGGAAACAATTGTTAAGAAGGTGAAAACACAAGAAAGAGAGTGCACTTAGCTGATTATAGACTCAGGAAGTTGATTTGGCAGTGTTGTATGATTGTGCAGGTTGGAAATGATTTGCAAGTGCTTCGTCTTTGAACACAGGGAGTGCAAACTAAGCGAGGATGAAACTGTTTGGGCTGTATGGAACTGTTGGACAGTTTAGTACCAAGTGAATGGTTACATATGGCGTTGAGATGGCGTTGTGCAACTTTTTGTGCCCTTACGACTGATTGTGATGTGCTTCACTCAAAACCCTAGTTTTCGTACATGTGCAAAACCCTATAATTCAAAATAGCTTCAAGCTCAAACCACGGGTAGGAGGCCCTACGAAAATGTTAGTGGTTGGGTTAAAGTGCAATTTGTACACCACCTATGTTGAGAATATTTCAAAGAGGCCTCAAACTGCACGTAATTCTCCACCTAACATGGTGGTGTCCCAGATTTCACCCTGAAATCTGGGACTACCCATTTGAAAAAAATTTCGTTCTTTTTTAAAATAACGGGTCTTTTTGTGTTTTTATTGCCAGAAGATGTTTGTATTATGTTAGGATATTCCCAATGAATCATATGAGCCAATTTTGACAAATACCCAGATGCCCAAACTCATTTTATCCCTCCGCCAAGTTTTGTTTTGGGAAATTTTTATTTAATTATTTATTGAATAAATAATGCCCTGTTTGAAGTAAATTGTGCTCCGGTTGAATCCTGTTGAAGTTTTGCATGCCAGTATTCACTCATCTCAATAGGGTTTTCACCAGGAATGAATTCAGGGCATTGTCTACAACTTTTGGCAACATTTTTCGCTTTTATTTATTTCTTTTGACTTTTCTCCGGTTTTCTCTGCAGTTTCTCTGTGAAATTCCCCTAGGTTTGTTCTTTGTCCAGTATAGTCTGTTTAATTGCCTGAAGCATCTAGAGATCATCTACTGACGCAACACCAGAAGGAATCAGCCTCAAAATGCAAACTTTTGACCAAAAAAGATGAAGTCATGCACAAAAAGCCTCTCCCAAGCAAGTCGCATTTTTGGAATTAATGAGTGTAAGCTGCAATGAGATTTTTGGTAGTGGCAGGCAGGCAGGAATTTCTTACTTGCCTTGCAGGTACTTTTTCCCATGAAGTCAAAGTCACTTAAGTTGCGATGGAAAAATTAGAGGCGCAGGCAGGCGAGAATTTCTTATCTCCCTTGCAGGGTGAAAATTCCCATTTTAAAATAAAGAAAATCACTTAAAGCACTGATGGGAATTTTCTGCTTGCTTGGCAGGCTAACTTTTCCCACCAAAAAGATTTATTCACCCATGCAAGTCACACTTTATCAGATAAGACTATTTTCCATACAAGTCGCACTTTTTGGAATAAATAGATCTAAGTTGCAATGGGAATTTTGGTAGTGGTAGGCAGGCGGGAATTTCTTACTTGCCTTGTAGGGTACTTTTTCCCATGAAGTCAAAGTCACTTAAGCTGCAATGGGAATATTAGAGGTGGTAGGAAGGCGGAAATTTCTTACCTGCCTTGCAGGTAAAAATTCCCATTATAAAAGAAAAATCACTTAAAGCACCGGCAAAATTTCTTATCTGCCTTGCAGGGTGAAAATTCCCATGATGAAGTCAAAATCACTTAAGTGGAAGAGGGGATTTTTGGAGTTGCGGTGCAGGGTGGAAATTCCCATCAAGTTGACTTCTTATTTTTAGCAATTCCTCTTGCCAAAAAGTGCGACCCACCTTGGGTGAATAACAATGCAATTAATAATATTTATTAATGGTTTATTCACCCAATTTTGGCGCCATAAATAGAAGGAAAGTCAATGCAAGTGGAAGAGCTAAGGAGAAGTCAAGGATGCATGCTAAAAATAAATAAAATAAATTTATTTAAAAAGCAACCAGCAACATGCATAATTGGGCGCCCAATTTGGGTGAATAAACATGATTGTTAATTAATTAAATTGCCAAAAATAGGAAGAGACAATTATTAAAAATAGCATGTTGGAGGTTATATAAGCATGGGACACCATAAGGGAGAGAATTAATTCTTTTTGATGAGGATTGCAGCCCAGACAGGTTTTGCACCAAAAGGAGGAGGATTTTGCATTAAAGTTTATTTTCCACTCCGAGAAGCTTCCAATTTTGGCGCCTAGGGTTAGAATAGCCTAATTTTGGTCATTCTGAGCATCTGCATGTTGGTATATGTGCTTAGGTGAATTAAATAATATTTTTGCTTGCTTTGCATGCAAGCAAAACCTCAAATTTTAGGGCAGCAAACTTTATATGTAGATTTTGGTGATAAAAATCAAGTATTCATGCCATGGACTCCATCTTTGTCTGAATAAATTGTAGGTATTCATCACAGGTGCTCAAATCAATGTCAGGTACATTGAATATATCTTCCAAATCAGAAGAAATTGTCAGATCTGCACAAATTGATCCAATTGCAAGGGATTCCGGCATAATTAAAAGAAAAAGAGCTCAGACAAAGATTGTTCCAGCCATGATAAAGCATGATGAAAGAAAAGGATCAGCAGAATCATGCATAGCTTCCAGATTTGCTGAAGTCAATGATACAAACATAGGCCCCGAACTTATCACCAATTTGATTGACAGATCCAACTCTCATAATTGCAAAGGCTTCAGCAAAAATTCATCCTCTTGTTTCTAATGCAGCCCATGTGGAAGTCATTGCATGGAGAATTCCTTTCAGAAGCTTGTGCATGTGCTCCCAATCTTCCAATTGAAGCCTTCATTGAATTTACTTGTGTTTATATTCACCTGCAGTGTTTTCCATTTTAAAATTGCTCATATGCAATTTTAAATAAAAGATGATGAGTTTTGTGTCCGAATTATTTACGGCAAACATTGCACTGGTGCATGTACTGAAGAAGAATTACAAAAGCTTCAAGGATAGAAGGGAAGACAGGTCAAAGGCAATACCCACAAGCAAATCACAATCATGCATAGCTTCCAGATCCAGTTTGGTGAGAATCAAAGGCAAAAGAGTCAACCGCATGCAGAATATGGAAGAAGAACAAGACTGGGAGGGTTGTAGCTTTCTTCTTATTTCTTTTCCTCTTTCTTTTATTTTCTCCGACAAAGTAATTGAGCAATCAATTAAATTATAAAACTTAAGTGATTGGTTTAAAAGCCGTTACTTGAAGAAGTCAATTACTTGGAAATAGGTGGCAGACATGCAAAATAGAAGGTTCTATTTTTCAGTTATAAATCATGCATGTCATGCAAAGAGGAATTCCAGGAGGAAGATTGCCAGTTGTTTCCCTTTTCATAGCTTCCGCATGCGGGAATTCATTTAAAACTTCCTATTTGTAATTGCCCTTTATACACTATAAATAGAGGAAGAACCTATAGGTTAAAGCATCGGAATTTGTAATCAACATTCTTGTGTTCCAGACTTTGAGCTGAGACCACAGTGTCCCCCGATTTCATTTAGAAATCTGCGACTACCTTATCCGAAATTTTTCGTATTTTTAAAATAATGCGTCGCTTTGTGTTTTTATTGCACGAAAGTTCTTGTATTCACAAGATATTCCCAAAGAGCCATATTAGCATTTTTCACCAAATACCCAAAATGCCCAAAATTGTTATATTTTGTCGTCGGATTTGTCTGCGAGAAATTTGTATTTAATTATTTTGAGCCCCGTATGAGGCTATTTGCGCTCTGTTTTAACTCTGTTATGATCGAACATATCATTATTCCTTGTACTAGAAGGATTTTAACAAGGAATGAGTTTTGGGCTTTATTTGTGACTTTTGGCAATTTTTCGTGTTTTTGTGTTGTCCCGTTTCGTTTTCTGTGAAATTTCTCTAGAACAATTCCTTTGTCGGGTAAGCCCGATTTTTGGCCTGGAGCAACTGGAAAACATATACGCACATTATGCCCGAGGAAGTCACCATCGAGGTCTGGATCACTGGGAAAAAGCGAAGTCGTGCACGGAAAAGCCCCTGCGGGGATGGGCGCATTTTTGGAAAACAAAGGATTTAAGCTGCAATGGGAAAAATAGAAGCCGCAGGCATGATGGGAATTTTATACCTGCCTAGCAGGGTACTTTTTCCCGTGTTATAAAATTCACTTAAGCTACAGTGGGAAAAATAGAAGCAGCAGGTAGGTGGGATTTTATTGCCTGCGTTGCAGGGTACTTTTTCCTGTGGTATAAAATTCACTTAAGTTGCAATGGGAAAGTTAGAGGTGCACACACAGTGGGGAATTTATTATCACCTTGCAGGATAAAAATTCCCATGGTAAAATAAAAGAAAAGTGACTTAAGTGAAATCGTGGGATTTTATTGCTTGCCATGCGGGATAAATAATCCCATTGTCAAAGTCAATTCACTTTAGCGGATCATAGGATTTCGGGGCTGCCTTGCAGGCAAAAATCCCGTTGTCATGTGACTTTTAAAAATAGAATTTCTTATTCCAAAAGTGCGACCCACCTTGGGTGAATAATGATGCATTAAATAAATATTTGTTAATATTTATTCACCCAATTTTGGCACCCAGACTTGTGGAAAAGTCAACAAAGGGAAGTGGACATAAGAAATTTAAAAATAGAATTCCAAAATTAAATAAATTTAATTTATTTAATGCAGCCCCTTTTGAGAAGGAATTAATACTTTTTAAAGTATTAAATGATTATATTAATTCCTATTTTCAAAGTGGCTATGGTCAAAGCACACTTGTGAAGCTTAAGGAAGTGAAGTGTGGATGATTAAATTGAATTAATTTAGTTGATTGGATGGTTGTCCTTAAACATGCTATATTTAAAAGAGAAGAGCTTGATTTTTAATTAATTAATTGCCTTTAATTGTTAGGGCAATTATTAATTATAGAATTGTGAGGGTTATATAAGCATGGGCAGCCATATGGGTGAATTATTTAATTCACAGGTAAAGAATTGCAGCCAAGAGGAAAAGTGCGCCCCATTTGAAGAAGGATTTTGCTCAGGCAAGGTGGTAAGGCTAAAAGCTTCCAAATTTGGCGCATGCTTTGGGAGGAGGTTGATCTTTGTCTCGCATAATTGTTTGCATAAGTGTTACAGGTGCTAAGGAATTCATTATAGGTGTTTTTCAAAAGAAAAGGAACTTATATCAATGTCCAATACATTGAATATTTCCTCCGAATCTGAAGGATTATCCAGATCTGCACTAGTTTTGAAGAATTCCAGTCAAATAAGAAGAAAAAGAAATGTTCAGACAAAGATAGACAAAGCTATGGCGAAGAAAGATGAAAAAGAAAGCACAACGGAGTCATGCATCACTTCTAAATTTGCAGATATTGGAGACATGGATCTAGGCTCGGAACCTCTTGCTGAATTGATAGACAAATCCAGAGAAGAAAAGACTTCACTCATGCGTGCGAGAAAACTTCACTCATGCGTGCAGATTAAAAGCAATGGAATTATTCGAGCCATTTAGTCACTTTTCCATCTACACTTAGTTGTCGAGTTTGTTATGCAGGTGCGAGCCATATCCGATGTAGATATACGACGCAGAATCATGAAATCCAAATCCAGATCCAGATCTCATAGTTGCAAAAGCTTCCGGCACAAAGGTTTCATCCTCTTGTTTCGAATGCAGCCCGTGAAGAAGTCAGTGCGTGGAAAATTCCTTCCAAGATCTTGTGCAAATGCTTCCATCTTCCAATTGAAGCCTTCATTGAATTTGCATTCACCCGGAGTACTTTCCAGAATTTTTAATTGTTCATATGCAATTAAAAATAAAGAGTTACAGCAAATATTGCATTGATGCATGTACTGGAGAAGAACTGCAAAAGCTTCAAGGATAAAAGAGAAGACAATGCGAAGGCAAAATTCCAGCTTGTTTCCAGATCTAGCTACTCCCAGATCCAGTTTGGTGAGAATCAAAGACAAAAGAATCAGCGCATACGCAGACATGAAAAAGGACAAGACTGTAGCTTTCCTCTTCCTTCTTCTTTCCTCCGACAAAGTAATTGAGCGATCAATTAAATTATACAACTTAAGTGATTGGTTTAAAAGCCATTACTTGAAGAAGTCAATTACTTGGAGATAGGTGGTAGGCGTGCAAAATAGAAGGTTCTATTTTCATTCACTGCAAATCATACATGTCATACAAAGAGGAATTCCAGAGGAGATTGCGCATTGTTTCTTTTCCGACTTCCACATGTGCCGCTTGACTAAAGCTTTGACTTGTAATTGCCCTCTACATTCGTAAGTAGAGGAAGAACCTTTGGGTTAATAATCAATCGAATTTGTAAGCGCAAATCTTGTGTTCTAGACTTTGTGCTTTGAACCCCGAGAACAACTTGGAGCAAAGGAATACAAAGGAGCGGGTTTCTGAGAACTTTGTGTCACGGTGTACTGTGTTTCTTGCTTTTAATCTTAGATCTCTTAATAAACTGTGTTATTTTAGATCTGGATCTAGAGCTGCCTTTGTTTTATAATTCTGTGTGTTCATATCTATTAAGTTTCTTCTATGTGCATGCAATTAGCTCTGCTATCTACTAATTGGGATGCACATCTTCCCCATTTCTTCTCTGTATTTCCTTTACTTCCTTCTTCTATAAAATACTTCCTTTCTTGAACAGCTGCTTACTTGCTGTAGAACTTCTTAGTTATGGTTCATGAACTAAGTGGTTAAAGTAAAACCCCTGATAGATAATAACACATTTTTATTGAAAAATCTGACACGGGAGCCTCACCGGTTAAATGAGGGAGATTTATCTCATGACTGCCTAGGTTTTGTGCTATGTAGAAAATCTAGCCAACAGTTTTAAGCGACTCATGGGAACAACCATCTTTGCAGATCAAAGCTTATCCATTGAAGATCGAGTGTTTTCCATACAAATCTCAACTCAGTCAACGTCCATTCACCCGATCCGTGAAGGCGCAAGGAAGGACTCGATCACTTCTTCGGACATAAGGAGCAATTCAATTTCAATCATCCTCCTCAAGTTAGAAGCCGTAGATCTAGTCTCTCACCAGGAAGGAGAGTGCACGCTCATCCAGATCCGGATCATCTTCAGCATAATCCGGAGCTGGAATTATTCATCAAGTCTACTCTTGGAGGACGTGCCCCGTTCATCATGTTGAACCGAAACCCACTTGCCCCTGTAGTGCCCCCATGGGGCGCAGCCTTTGGACCTCTGAATCTGACTCCTCCTATGCATGATCTACCTAAAGGGACGAGAAAGAATTTTCCAAAATTCTTTGGAGATGGAAAGCAAAACCCGGATGATCATTTGGCAGCTTTCTTTATATCCTGTGGAGTACTTGCAGTCGAACATGAAGATGTATCTGTCAGACTCTTCATAGAGACTCTGCATGACTTGGCTGGAGAATGGTTGCAGACCGCCAGCTCTCCTGGTACCATAACCAACTGAGCTACTATGCGGGATGCATTCCTGAAAAGATTCAAGGCAGCTGAAGATTCCAGCACATTGATTACTCAACTCACTCAGTTGAAGAAGGAGCCACATGAGCACATGCGGGATTTTATTGCAAAATTTCAAAGATTACTATACAAAATTTCAGCTTTGCTTCTCTGAATGATGAGAATCAAAAGGTATTCTTCATCAATGCTTTGCTTCTCAAGTAAGCTATCAACTACGAAGAGCACGTCCCGTGATTTGTTAGCACTCAAAACATGGTAGTTGAAATTGAAGACGACCTCATCATGGTGGAAAGATAAAGAACAACACTTCTAGAGCTGAAATTTCATCCTCTCACTACTTTACCGATTCACTACCGCAAAAGTTAGCAAATGAGATGATGCAAATTGAAGAAACAAATGGCTCAAATGGCTCAAGGCAACACAATCGCCCTGCTCGAAATTTCAACAACTGGAACCGCATTGCTGATTCCCAAAGATTAGCAATTGAAGTTGCTCCCATAAACAACGTGGAGATGAATGAAGAAGGCCGGAAGGCGACGTTGATCAGCTCGAGGATGATGATTTTATAGGACTGCCGCGACTCCAACATTAATTACAGAACTACAAATTTGAACATGACGATGATAAACTTCATGAAGATGATCATGGTCATGCAAATGCAGTACTTGTAAAATCACAAACTCGCCAAGTGAGGCATTAGTCGACGAACAAAGAAGGGGCACCCTTTACCTTCTTCTTTAGCTCCTAGAGATAAGAATGCAAGTTCTTCATCTCAACCGCAGTGAAGCGCTCAGTATCTCGAATTTATTTCTTCTTTTGACATTATTGATCATGTTAAGAAAACCAAAGTTCAAATGTCAGAAGCCGAATACCTGAGAGCTTTTCCTAGCGCAGTTAAATAGGCTAGTCAAATATGTACATTCACCAGGACAATCCAATACATCAAAAGGCCTTTTGCCTAAGCCCCAAAGACACTCCTCCACAAAACAACACCGCAGCTTGTTAAACCATCACCATCTTCTCGACATGGTGGAACCTTTTATGTCTCCTATTGCTTAATGGTTTCAAGTTAAGCAATCGCATTTTAGATTCGTGTACGTCTCCTGACAATGTCATGCCAACTAAAGTTGCAGATGCTCTTGGGCTTACCTTGACAAAGACCATAAAAAGGTGCTACTCCATGGAGAGACAAGTCCCTTTAATCGACAAATCAAAGATGCACAAGCTGTTCTGGCAGCTTTTCCTAACAAAAGATTAAAGATGACAATTCTAGTTGCAGATATTCCTGTCTCCTACGGGATGTTGTTGAGTAGAAACTTCTGCAAAGAGCTGGGAGGAGAAGTAAAGATGGACTGGTCCTGTGCACATATTCCTATCAAAGGGCTTAACCATAAGCTGGAGCCGGAAAAGAAATCCAGGTACACGGTCACAAAATCTGAGGATCCAAGATCTCAGATTCTTTTTCAGGAATCTGACCGTGGGGTTTACTTCTTGGAAATGGATAAAGACATTCCAGAGCAAGAACTTCGACCAGAGCTAGAGCCAGCAAAAGAAGAAGAAAAAGTTTGGACGTTGGAGTTTAAAGGCATATGTTCTTTTGGATCAGGAGCTGGCGCTCTACTAATATCTCCAGATCATGAGGTATTTCCATACTCCCACAAGCTGATGTTCGAGAACACCAATAATACGGCGGAGTACGAAGCCTTGCTTCTAGGAATGGAGCAAGCTAAAAAGAAAGGAGTAAGACTCCTCAAAGCCCAAGGAGATGTTGAACTTCTAGTAAAGCAGGTTCGAGGGCAAAGTCAAGTCAAAAGAGATAAGCTGGAGCATTACAGAGATAAAGTGCTTTCCGCCACATTCGATTTTGCAGCCTTCTCTATTGACTTCATTCCAATAAACCAAAACTCCAAGGCAGATTCTTTGGCAGTCACGGCTGTACTATTGAATCCGGATAGACCACCGTCCATATTCAGACAAGGAAACTATAAAGTGGAGATGGTCTACCGCCCCAAAGTCCCTGAACAAACATCTGCATGTCTGCATGTTGAAGGGAGTAAATCACCACCACGACAAACAGTCACAGAAAAAGTTGATCCAGGTTATGATGACAATAGTGGAATAGTCCAACCAAAAGGTAACAAAATCCCCAAGGGTTTAGTTTCCTTAGTGGAGACTTTCAACAAGCATGATCAATACCTGAAGAAGAAGAAGGAATATGGTTCTTCCTCAAAAATACAAATCGGTAAATCTGGGAACGAGAGAAGTTGATGCGACTTACCCATCGCAGAAAAGAAGAAAGGATGAGCCACCACCAAATGAAGTTGATAAGGACTTGCCCAGAGTATTTGACAAGAAGGCCAAAGAAAGGAAGTTCAAGATCGGAGACTGGGTACTCTGGTGGGACAAGAGATATGAACCAAAGGGCATGCACGACGAATTTGATTCACTCTGGAAAGGGCCCTTCGTGATCAAAAGAGCTGCAGGAATGGATACTTTCTTCCTTGCCTACAAGAATGGAATTGAATTGCCATTGCCCTTAAATGGGCAACACTTGAAGTCGTTCTTAGAACATGAGAAGCGAGGGTAAAACCTGTATATACATAAATATAACTTTCTTTGTTTTTCCTTGTTTTGTTTTTGTTTTTGTGTTGTGTTTGTTTGCCTGACCCCGTGCCCAAAAGACAAGACACGAAACCGAGAGATGCTAAGAACTCATTTTTACCCTTGTCATTCGACAGGGAAAATGATGTCCATAGACGGAGCCAATCAGGTGCCCCCATTTCATTCTCAAATCTGCGACTACCCTATCCGAAATTTTTCGTACTTTTAAAATAATGGGTCGTTTTGTGTTTTTATTGCTTGAAAGTTCTTGTATTGCGTCAAGATATTCCCAAAGAGCCATATTAGCCTTTTTCGCCAAATACCCAGATGCCCAAAATTGTTATATTCTCCTGTGGGATTTGTCTGCGGGAAATTTGTATTTAATTATTTTGAGCCCCGTATGAGGCTATTTGCGCTCCGTTTTAACTCTGTTATGATCGAACATATCATTATTCCCTTGTACTAGAAGGATTTTAACAAGGAATGAGTTTTGGGCTTTATTTGTGACTTTTGGCAATTTTTCGTGTTTTTGTGTTGTCCCGTTTCGTTTTCTGTGAAATTTCTCTAGAACAATTCCTTTGTCGGGTAAGCCCGATTTTTGGCCTGGAGCAGCTGGAAAACATATACGCACATTATGCCCGGAGGAAGTCACCATCGGAGGTCTGGATCACTGGGAAAAAGTGAAGTCGTGCACGGAAAAGCCCCTATGGATGGGCGCATTTTGGAAAACAAAGAATTTAAGCTATGATGGGAAAAATAGAAGCCGCAGCATGATGGGAATTTTATATCCGCTGGCAGGTACTTTTTTCGTGTTATAAAATTCACTTAAGCTGCATGGGAAAAATAGAAGCAGCGTGCAGGTGGGATTTTATTGCACGTTGCAGGTACTTTTTCCCGTGATAGAAAATTCACTTAAGCTGCAGTGGGAAAAATAGAAGCAGCAGGCAGGTGGGAATTTTGTACCTGCTTAGCAGGGTACTTTTTCCCGTGATATAAAATTCACTTAAGTTGCAGTGGGAAAGTTAGAGGTTGCACGCAGCGTGAATTTATTGTCTCGCCTTGTAGGGTAAAAATTCCCATGGTAAAATAAAAGAAAAGTGACTTAAGTGAAATCGTGGGATTTTATTGCTGTCACTGCAAGGTGGTAAATAATCTCATCATTGTCAAAGTCAAATCACTTAAGTGGATCATGGGATTTCCGGGGCTGCCTTGTAGGGCAAAAATTCCCGTTGTCATGTGACTTTTAAAAATAGAAATTTCTTATTCCAAAAAGTGCGACGCACCTTGGGTGAATAATGATGCATTAAATAAATATTTGTTAATATTTATTCACCCAATTTTGGCACCCAGACTTGTGGAAAAGTCAACAAAGGGAAGTGGACATAAGAAATTTAAAAATAGAATTCCAAAATTAAATAAATTTAATTTATTTAATGCAGCCCCTTTTGAGAAGGAATTAATACTTTTTAAAGTATTAAATGATTATATTAATTCCTATTTTCAGTGGCTATGGTCAAAGCACACTGTGAAGCTTAAGTGAAGTGAAGTGTGGATGATTAAATTGAATTAATTTAATTGATTGGATGGCTGTCCTTAAACATGCTATATTTAAAAGAGAAGAGCTTGATTTTTAATTAATTAATTGCCTTTAATTGTTAGGGCAATTATTAATTATAGAATTGTGAGGGTTATATAAGCATGGGCAGCCATATGGGTGAATTATTTAATTCACAGGTAAAGAATTGCAGCCAAGAGGAAAAGTGCGCCCCCATTTGAAGAAGGATTTTGCTCAGGCAAGGTGGCAACAAGGCTAAAAGCTTCCAAATTTGGCGCATGCTTTGAAGGAGGTTGATCTTTGTCTGCATAATTGTTTGCATAAGTGTTACAGGTGCTAAGGAATTCATTACAGGTGTTTTTCAAAAGAAAAGGAACTTATATCAATGTCCAATACATTGAATATTTCCTCCGAATCAAGGATTATCTAGATCTCACACTGATTTTGAAGAATTCCAGTCAAATAAGAAGAAAAAGAATTGTTCAGACAAAGATAGACAAAGCTATGGCGAAGAAAGATGAAAAAGAAAGCACAACGGAGTCATGCATCACTTCTAAATTTGTAGATATTGGAGACATGGATCTAGGCTTGGAACCTCTTGTTGAATTGATAGACAAATCTAGAGCAGGAAAGACTTCACTCATGCGTGCAGGAAAAACTTCACTCATGCGTGCAGATTAAAAGTAGTGGAATTATTCGAGCTGCAACTTTTCCATCTACAGCCTAGTTGTCAGAGTTTGTTATGCAGGTGCAGAGCCATATCCAGATGCAGATACAGACGCAGATGCAAATCCAGATCCAGATCCAGATCTCATAGTTGCAAAAGCTTCCGGCACAAAGGCTTCATCTTGTTTCGAATGCAGCCCGTGAAGAAGTCAGTGCGTGGAAAATTCCTTCCAAGATCTTGTGCAAATGCTTCCATCTTCCAGTTGAAGCCTTCATTGAATTTGCATTCACCCGGAGTACTTTCCAGAATTTTTAATTATTCATATGCAATTAAAAATAAAGAGTTACGGCAAACATTGCATTGATGCATGTACTGGAGAAGAACTGCGCAAAAGCTTCATAAAAAAGAGAAGACAATGCGAAGGCAAAATTCCAGCTTGTTTCCGATCCATACTCCCAGATCCAGTTTGATGAGAATCAAAGACAAAAGAATCAGCTGCATGCAGACATGAAAAAGGACAAGACTGCAGCTTTCTTGTTCCTTCTTCTTTCCTCCGACAAAGTAATTGAGCGATCAATTAAATTATACAACTTAAGTGATTGGTTTAAAAGCCATTACTTGAAGAAGTCAATTACTTGGAGATAGGTGGCGGCGTGCAAAATAGAAGGTTCTATTTTCATTCGAAATCATACATGTCATGCAAAGAGGAATTCCAGGAGGAAAATTGCCAGTTGTTTCTTTTCCGACTTCCACATGTGCCAGTTCAACTAAAGCTTCCAACTTGTAATTGCCCCTCTACATTCTATAAGTAGAGGAAGAACCTTCGGGTTAATAATCAATCAGAATTTGTAAGCAGCAATCTTGTGTTCTAGACTTTGTGTTGAACCCCTGAGAGCAACTTGGAGCAAAGGAATACAAAGGAGCAGGTTTCCTGGAGAACTTTGTGTCATGGTGTACTTGTGTTTCTTGCTTTTAATCTTATATCTCTTAATAAACAATGTTATTTTAGATTTGGATCTAGAGTTGCCTTTGTTTTATAATTTTGTGTGTTCATATCTATTAAGTTTCTTCTATGTGCATGCAATTAGCTCTGCTATCTACTAATTGGGATGCACATCTTCCCCATTTCTTCTCTGTATTTCCTTTACTTCCTTCTTCTATAAAATACTTCCTTTCTTGAACAACTACTTACTTGCTGCAGAACTTCTTAGTTATGGTTCATGAACTAAGTGGTTAAAGTAAAACCCCTGATAGATAATAACACATTTTTATTGACAAATCTGACACGGGAGCCTTGCCGGTTAAATGAGGGAGATTTATCTCATGACTACCTAGGTTTTGTGCTATACGAAAATCTAGCCAACACCCTTGATAGCTTTCTTCAAGCAGAGGAATAGAGGAGATTTCCGGAGAACTTTGTGTCAACGGTGCATTCGTCTCGTATTTATTTCTAGATCTATTCATAAACTTTGTGTTATTCTAGATCTAGATCTAAAAGTTTCCTTTGCTTTGAATTTTGTATTTCATGATCTATTTGTTTTAATCTATGTGCATACGATCAACTCTGGAACTATTGATTGGGTTGCACATCTTCTCTCATTTCTTCCCGTTTCCTATTATTTTCCTCTTCTGCAGATTTTTCCTTTCTTTTACAGTTGCTTACTTGCTGCAAAACTGTCTAGCTATGGTTCATGAGCTACATAGTTAAAGTAATACCAATAGATAGATACTAGAAAATATAACTAACAAAATCTTACACGGGAGCCTCACCGGTAAATGAGGGAGATTTATCTCATGACTGTCTCGGTTTTCAGTTTGTGCGAAAATCTAGCCAACACATGTGATATCTATATGGATGCAACTAGTTTTGGCAATTTGATCACTTGATAATGCAACAATGGCTTGTCATGCTTAACTTGACATGGATGGTCTCTAACTTGGGAAGCGTGATTCTATAACTTGGTTGAGTGTGCTTCATACTTGTGTAGGGGCTGCTCCTATAGTGTATTGCTGATTTTTAGGAATTTAGGAGAGCTTAGATTGCTTTAGGAATGATATTGGGAGTAGGTGCTCTTGAAAGTTCCAGGTGAGTAAATGAGTGCACTAGAGTTGCTTATATAGGGGATCGTAGGTATAATTTTGCATTAAGGCCGATCCATGAGGATGGACTGACCCATAAAAATGTATCAAATTGAGAAAGTGATTGTTGGGTGGTTGGGGATGAAACCGTTAACTTTGGAATGAAACATTGGGCGGTTCATCCCAAATTAATCAGCTCGTGCATAAGCAAAAGCTGTGATTTTGCAAAGTTCGGATTGATGCAGGAAGAATATACTCTTGTGGACCAATGCAAGTAATTTTGTGAGCTATTGAGTAGTGAGAATAAGGAAGCAATTCGTGTGATAGAACTAAGGATATGCACTTGAGTTCGAAATTTGCGCACAAGTCATGATTTAGGGATAAAGCCAATGTTGTCATTTGTCAAATGATAAATTTCTATATTTAGGTGTCTACATTTGCCCCACCTTTAAGTATGAAATAAAATTGCATGCTTAAAGGAAAAGATACTTGAGTGTGTAAACACACTTTGTATTCACTCGAGGTGTTTGATTCGCTTGAGTGTTGGCATGATCTCTAAAATGAAACCTACAACACAGACTGTAGTTAATGTCCATATAAAGATTTGAACATTAACTTAGATTTGAAAATGTAATTGCAACATTGTAAATTGAAATTGAAACATGTAAATTTGCAAAGTAAACAAAGCGAGGAAGGAGTACACTTGTTTGTCTCGTCAAGGAGAAGCTCCTCGATGTTATGCTTGGAGAGATGGATTACTCTTGTTATTTTGTTGTGAAGTGGTCTGGGTAAGTGATGGGTGGTGATGGATTACAAGAACAAGGTTTGATATTATTGTGTCTTTGAGCTTAGTGTCTTGAATCGTCTCTTGGCTTAAGAGATGGTATCCCTTGTGGGTGGTTGGGATGCATAGGTGGTACATCGACCGGGAAAGGAAATAGGAGTCTTGTGCGTCTCTCCCTCCGAGGCAACCTTTATCCAACGGCCCTTTGTGCGGTGAATGGGACATGTCTTGCCACTTGGAATGTGAATGGGTTCATGTCTAAGAAGCATGAGATCTATCAATGCATCGAATCGAAGTGGTGGAGGATTCTTAGCGTTCAAGAGTCCGGGTGCAGGCAAATAAATGGCCAATCTCTATTCTTGGTATGGTGGTCTTTTAAGTAAGAGGGGTGGCTAGTGAGATTGGCCGGTGAGGGGTGGCATTTGCAGCCAACAAACAGTTCCTCTATAGATTGGCTCGTATGGATAAGTATCAAGTTTGGGCCCAAGTCTCACATGAGTGGTTGGGGAATGCAACGAGGGTTTTTGGCAGCGTTTATGTCCCTTAATGTGAGCGCAATTGTAGAAGGCAGTGTTTGGTAAAATCAAAGAGGTTGTGAGAAATATTAAAAGATCTTATGGTTGTTATCCTCTAGTGATCCTAGGTGATTGGAACACCCCCCTTGAAAGAATGG
Source organism: Taxus wallichiana var. yunnanensis (assembly GCA_018340775.1). NCBI lineage: Eukaryota > Viridiplantae > Streptophyta > Pinopsida > Cupressales > Taxaceae > Taxus > Taxus wallichiana. Next base: position 937,594,051 of record CM031237.1, on the reverse strand, counting down.
AAAAGTGGGCCCATAAAATTGGCTTGTTAGTTCTCCTAGTGGCCAGCAACTATTGGACCATCCACTCACACCTTGGTTGGGGAATCAGTGCACCAACCACATTATTGTGAACTAGAGGGCTTGTGAACTTGTGACTCATGGTAAGGTGCGTCGTGTAGACGGTTTCGATCATTGGCCCTTACATGATTAATTTAGGGACCTTAAGTTTGTAGGGGGGTCAACAAGGAGGTGTTGAGGGAGGAAGAAGACTGCTTCAAGGATAGAATCACCCTCGAAAGAATGATTAGGCTATCCAATTGATGGGCAATTTTGGAAATGGATGATCGTGAGGCGAAGGTGGTAGTGGTGGTAGAGAAAAAGGTTGATAGCTTGAGAAGATCTCGTGGCAAGTGGAAAAGATGTTGGTGTGGTGGGTACAATCGGGGGATCTAGTCCTTGATGTGGTTTCCACATCAAGACAAAGATTAGGGAGCTAATCAACAATCAAAGGAGGTGCTTCTGGGTGGTGTTGGAGAAAAGGAGAGGATCATGATCTCATCAGGAGGTAGTGAAAGAGTGGGAGGAAGTAGGAGAGGCAAGTAAGGAAGGCGTGCAACACGAATTGGTGGCTATTCAAAAAAGTTGGCAAAGGGTAGAAAGCTCATGGTTGAAAACCGTCGAAGGAACTTTGGAGTTGGATAAAGGCTCTCATGGGAAAGGGGGACAATGGAAAGTGTAATGCCCAACCGATGAGGAACAAAGATGTGGATCTCATTACAAACCCATTGGAGGTCCTTGAAAGCTAGAAAGCTCATTCACTAAGCTTCTCTTCAACCCCACAACTAGACATAGGTGTTTGTTGGGATGACATCCTTTTGGAGGAACATCTTGACATGATTTCTATTAGTGGCCCCATCCTATGGAAAGAGTTCAAGGTAGTAATAAAGAGTTTTCAATTCCATACGGCGTTGGGTGCGAGATGATTTGCCCCCAGTGGTTGTTCTTGGGCGGAAAAAGCGTGGTATCCAAGGGAGGAAGCGAAAAGACAAGGTTATCTAGAGTTCTTTGGCAACGACATGTCCGGAGGTTGTAAATTACATTTGGAGGAATGGGGTGATCTCCAAGGATCTTAATATTGTCTTGTTCTCCATCCCCAAGAAAGGAGACTTGATGCTCCATGACAACTATATGGGAATACCCCTTATTAATGTCATGCTTAAAATCCTTACCAATGAGAAAAAATTAGAGGAGAATAAATTCTTCTCCAAAAGCCAAGAAGGTTTCATAAAGGATGAAGAGTGTATTAGACACGTTTGAATGCTTCATGTTGCTTTCGAGGTGGAGGGCTAAGCTCAAAGCCCGCCATGTGGTTTTCATAGACGCCAAGAAGGCCTACGCTATGGTCCCACATGAGGCTCTTTTTAGGAAGCTTCATGAGGTGGAGTGAAAGGAAGGCTCTCTACTTTATCCAAGAATTAACAATGGTTCTTCGGTGTGAGTTAGGAATGAGAACCTTATGTTGTCTCCCATCCCCATGAAAAGAGGAGTAAGATAAGGATGCCTAGCATGCCCGACTCTCTTTAATATCTTCATAAATGATATTATGAAAGATCTTAAAGGGATGGGTGTTGCGGTCCTTGGTCTTGCAGAGGTTGTTGTCGGGTTGATGTTCGCTGATGACCTTGTGGCAATGACGGAGTCAGTAGAAGATTTGAAGTTGATGCTACAAAATATTTATGTCTAGAGTGATAAGTGGGGTATGGAATGTGGCATTGACAAGTGCAAGGTTATGAAGATCTTTGGTGATCAAGGAGAATTGGATCAACATGAGTTTTGATCGGGGACAAAAGGATTGGTGTTTGTGACAGAGCTACAAATATCTTGGGATAGAAACTTGAGCGTTTGTGTATTTGTCTTATCGAAAGAGTAATCAAGGAAAGAACAATAATAGGCGGTAGGACCCTTCATGTGGTTCAACACTTTACAGGTTTCTGAAGAATTCCTACATGGTTGAAAATATTGACATTTAAAGCATTAGTCTTCCCATTTCTTACTTTTGGTGTAGAGGTGATAGGCATGTTTGATGTGGCCAATCATAATAGTCTCGAAAGAGTGGTAGTGAAGGGTATGAAATAGATCTTTGGGAAGTCATCAACATCCAACATGATTGGGTCGACGGTTATGCATCGAGAACTTAACATTTGCCCATTTGCCCATTTGCTCAAAACTTTCATTGCAAATCTAGTCAACAACAACCCACCATGTACGGTGGGAAAAATCTGAACCTAGATCCACAGAACAACTGGACCTAGAAGGAAAGAGCTCTCTTGTGCGAGTAGAGGCTTGGGACGTTTGTGATATTAAGTTCAGATTGCAGGATTCTCTCAAGTCCTTCAAGTAGTTCAAGCCGGGAAGAGACTTAAAGCTATAACAAGCGAGCTCAAAGGTATGAAATTTTTTCTACAAAGGTTGTCTATTGGCTACTACAAAGCACAAGTAGGAAGGTATGTCCTTAGTAGCCTTGGGAGTAGGATAGGGTTGGTTGATCCCTCTCTTGGTAGTTTGTGCCCACTGTGAAGGGATGTTGTAAGGGACTCTCTCCTTCACCTCATCCTTAAGTGCCATCACATTAGGTTGAGTGATGCAAGAACGTAGAATCATTTTCAAAACATGATGTAAGAGCTATGGTGCATTTGCCCCTGCAGACTTCGGTGGGAAAGATTTTCTTGTGTTTCTCCTCAATAGGGAATGTAGTGGAGGATGTCTATAATATTGGGTAGGTGGTCATTCGCATTGAAAGGGAACTGCAAGCTTCGTGCATGCGGCAAACTTTTTGGATGTGGCGTTCCCTCTATATCGAAAGCTCTTTAAGGGTGTTAGATGGGGGATGTGTTGCAGGTTGGTCCGGAATGGATAGGGGCCTCGAGGTTACCTAACCACCATTGAGCCAACACCTAGTCGTAGGGCTTGTATACACCATATTTTTATGTTTGCTAACCATTTCTTTTGTGTAGGGGTTGTTGATGCATTATCCTCCTAAGCGGGTGCCTTAAGGGGCTGTCGGGATTGGGGTATGATTGGACTTGGTCATGTGGGCTAGACCACAACATTTGAGAGATGTCACTATTAGCCTTAGTCACCCTATACTTGCCTCGTTTCTTCCCTTTGTTCACACATTGCACTCATTATGTCTACTTCTCCCATCATGTCTACTTGTTTCTTCTTATTGCACGTTATTATCCTTGCTTTCGGTCATTTTGGACCTTCGTCATGCATTCCCATTTATCCTTGGCCTCCATTCCTCATGTTTTTAGCTTTTGACCTTAGGGTTTCCCCAAGGCCAATGTCATCGCCCATGGGCGATGATGGCGTTTGTTTTGGTTTTACCATAACCGATACCTTCGCCCACAGATGATGGCGTCGGGTATATATGCCCCTTGCTTTCTTAGTAGTTTCACTAATTAACAATCATTTGCTTACACTCATGCTCACTTTTGCTTGCACTATTTTGCACTACTTCACACTTATCGGTTCACTTTGGAGTCTTAGAGCTTACCTATTTTGCATTTGGGTCACCATAATGAGATAGGATTGGAGATCTTGTTGAGATTTCCCCTTCTCCACCCATAGTGATTCTCTCTCGGTGTTGTTGTCTTTAGGGAGGATTATGCATTAGCGGTCACACACACGCTACAAGTAAGTATTTCTAACCCTATTTAGTCTTTCATTTTGTATGTATGTGCTTATCGTTATTGGTCATTCATTGCTATAGATTAGAGTAGATATAGGTTTGCTTTGATCTATTGTTTGTCTTATTATTACTACACCCCTTGGCTTCATCCACCCCTTGGTTATCTCTCCTCTACTTCAGAATCCTAGTAGGATACCTATCTTTATCTTGGTTGTAGGCCTTGGAAACCTATAGCTATCCTATGGTTAGGGCTACTATCCTCTAGATTTATGAATTTAACACTCCTTGAGAACCTTTGTATCTACACGATGTGGCCAGTCTTAAATTGGATCCCTGCATTTGAGAACCCAATTGGGAACCTCTCTTTTACCCGTCATACACGGGTGAACCCGACGTGAATCTTACTTTGCTTCAAACTATGTAAGATTCACTCTCTTTTTATTTTTCTTTCTCTTGAACACCATCGACCCTTGTGCGTAACCCTACTTTGCACATACTGATCCAAAGAAACTCACATTTTTCTCTCGTCCCGATGCCATTGACCCTTGTACTCACTTTCTTATAGGACTGATCCCGTTTGGCAGTTCTCCTTTTTCTTTAGATTTCTCTTTCCAGACGCTATTGGCCCCTGTGCAAACTTACTGCACGGACGATCCCGCCTATAAATTTTCTCTAATAAGCATTCTTGAAGCAATCTCATTTCTCCATGGAATACTTGCTAGGTGATTCTCTTGCCTCTTCAATTGAGCCATCTCTATCCTCATTATAACAACTCTCGAATCATGTTCTCGCCTTAGCCATTTCCGCATTACGTTGATTTTCATGCCATAGAGCTAATGCTAAGAAGCAAAATCCACCACCTCGACAAATACAAACTAGATCCAACATTCTAAACCTCGTCTTTGATGTTGAAGGAGAAGGGGAAGATGAGGATGCCCTTGGATCCGTTTATACCCCTCGCTATGCAATAATTCTTGTAGTAATTTCCCGAGTACATAGGAGAATCACCCGAGATGCTATGTAAGCATCTTGAGGATTGCCATTCTCGAAATTGGACGCCAACATCAATCCCCCAAAGCCTCCTTCAAATGGAGTAGATCCTAATCTTAACAAAAGTACCAACATCCCTTCCAACATGGATCCTACCCAACTCATCATGCAGCTCACGGATTGCTTGAATGAACAATGAACCATGGCTGCAAAACAGTTTCTACAATTTCAGACCAGCCTAACTCAGCTAGCTAATCGACCTCAAACGGTCTCTTGGGGCACGACCAACCAAGGTCAACCCCCTCCACTTCCGGTTGGGCCTAATGGACTTCCCATTACACAACCTCCCATTTCCAACAAGACCCTTCAAGTTATTCAAAGAGAACCATTATCCCCCTACATTTTTGCTATGGACATTGGAGGTGTCTCTCCTTCCATCACTTATGATGGTTCTACTAACCCTACTCTCCATATCAAGGCTTTTGGCAATCTTTACAAAGATTGGGTCAAAAACAATTCCTATGCTACAACAAAGCTTCTTGCTAAGACTCTTACTAGAGATGCCTTAGATTGGTATCACACCTCCCAACCAACTCCATTGTTGAGCTAGAAAGCTTGGTAACCGCCTAGTCAATGAATTCCAATACCACGACCTTCCTGAAAACAACATTAATGCCTTCATCAATTGCAAAAATGGACAATGAATCTGCCCAAGCTTTCATCAAACGTTGGAAGACTTTATCCACTCGAGCTGAACACAACATGCCTGATGGAAGTTTATTCCAACCATTCCTTAGAGCACTTGAACCTTGCCTTCAATACAAGGTTAGAGCATTTTCTCCTATCTTTTTGGAAGAGGCATTCAAACAAGCCAAGTGCCAAGGAGAGAATTTGAAAAGCCTTCTCCAAAGCAACAAAAGCCTAAGAATGTTCAAGTCCTCACGCATCCTAGAAACAAGAACACTATTGAAGACAGAGTCATAGATACTCTTCCTCAGAGCACTTCTTCTACTAGGACCATCCATAGCATTCACCAATCTGCTACTTAATCACAATCTACTTCCTTCCAAGGTAACTGTCACCAACCTCTATCCAAGGAAGAGTTGCGATGGCACCTACCTTGTCCATTTACCATGGCGGTACACCCCTCGCCCTCTTCCCTAATGGCACGATGATAGTAAATTTTTTTGGTGGCACGCTAATTGGGGCCACTCATATGACAATTATCGTGCCCTTCGATCCTTGCCTACACCTTCCTCCTTAGTAACAACTCTGACCATGAAGCGATCACCCGAGAAAGGTTAAATGAAGCTATCAAGGCACATGACAAAGCCCAGCAATGTGATCAACACGAGCCAAATCATCAAACTAATGAACGTCTCACAATCTACAATGACCCCTCCCTGATCACTCAAAACCCGAGAAATCCAACACTGATCAAGCTAGTAAGGAAGCCACAAATGTTGTCGATAGCTCCCATCCTTCCACTAGTGCATCTACTAAAAATCTAGTTCATATGGACGGGTTCTAAATGCATTATTGCCTATATTGAACTTTCTTATCCTTACTCAACTCAGGCTAGCTCCTACAGGATCATTCATCCCTATTCCTCATGATAGACACCTCATGAATCAACTTCTATACCCTAGTCTTCATCTCGGGTGAACACCATCGGCCCCCGTGTGACATTCCTAAAGGGCCGATCCGACCATCTCGAGTTTGCTAATCCTCATGTCATTAGCCCCTATGGGAGCACTTCTACCACGGTCAATCCCATAAGAATAAGCTGAAATCCAACTTCCGATAGTTTTTTCTAGTTCTCTTCTTCAAACCTATTCGACGATCCCTCAAGGTTCGCCCTTGCACAATCTAGTTTTGAAGAATGGGATGCCTCTGCAGAACTTTCCGCAATCTTAGCCATATTCCATTCTTAAAACTCCTTTGTACTTCACCCCAACATTGTGAGCATCTCATGTCCGCACTCTTCGCCATGAACATTCTCTTTCTACTCATTTTGGGGCAATAACTTGCCCTACCTGGTTAGGAAGAAAGCATTATGCAACAATGTGAAGAGTTATCCATTTCCACCGACCTTTCCATCGATCATACTTCATGTATTCGATTTCCTCTTGCCTCGATGATCCCTAATGAGCTTCTATTTTGTGTTGACGATCCTCCCCTCTTTATCTCAGTCCAGATTGGCCAGACCACAGTTAAGAGAGCCCTCATAGATGAAGGTTCTTGTACTTGTGTCGCCTCTCTTGACTTCATTAAGACACTTGGTTACTCCATAGACAATCTAAAAGCCACTGAGAAGTATGTGTCGTAGGCTACATCATAGACATGCCTGCCTATGGGTTGCATTTTACTCCCCATCATTGTGCCTCTTCATACGCATTCATGTCAAATTCATGGTCTTCAATTTCCCTTGTCTTATAATATCCTCCTAGACAACCATGGACTCGCCGCATGTGTGCAATCGCACATCTCGCCTACCAATGTGTTAAGTTTGCACACCTAGGAGCTATCTATAAAGTATAAGGTGACACCAATCCTTGGAACTTTGACCTATTTCAGCAATGTGGGACATTCAAAATTCCCACCCTTGAAGAACTTCCTACCATCCCATTTCAGAATACCAACGCTTCAACTATCCGTGGATTCTCTTCGCGGCTATAGTGGTCATCTCGAGGTTATGGGCCGTACTCGCCCAACCTTCTTGATTCCGATGACGATGAGCCCGATGGAAGCAACCTCCGTATCAATACCTTTGTTTTCATGATGCCATCATTTCTCAATTACCTCCCACATTACAACCACGATCTTGTAAGAAAGATGTTGACCGTGTCCATATCACCATCACTTGCACTCGACATCCTCCTATAGAGCATCTCACCCAACGTGAGCCTATCATCAACTTATATACTATCAATAATACTAATCCTGATTATGAAGATGGTTATTTCCTAGATGATCCCTTCTTAGCAAAGAAAGCTATGCCCAAAGCTAAAAACGCGGAAATTCTATGCTATTATGACACTCTACGCTATATACTTTAATCATAGCATCAATACCATCACCATCTAAATGGAAGATTCTCCTTTCATCCAAAGGCCAACAATTTTAGGACGATGTCGATCTCTATTCCTACTTTGCTTCTCAAGGATAAATTTATGACCTACACTCCTCTTATCGGTGATTCGACACTTGAGGCATATTCTCGCTCCTTCGGTTCACCGTTCCGCACAACCTATCACGACATATTCCTCTCCTTCCTCTCTCACTCTTCACATTCTGCTATGCCTCTACCTTCCACGACATTACCACCAACTCTTCTTTCGCCATTATGGCTAGTGCCCACCCGCGATGAGCCAGTATACACATGGCACAAGGCTTCGGATATGATGTTTAATATTGTAGAGCCTATAGACGACATATGAAGAAGCTTGAGGTGGAGGTTAGGTGAGACCAACAACAAAGAGCTACGTAACCCTCTCTTTTGCCACACCACTCTTTTGTTCTCATCATGACTTTTGCTCACATACAAATGATACATGTCGGGTCCTCTCCTGCAAGCGCCTTGCTAGAGAGCCCTTTCATCGTGTGTCTAAGCATCAAGTCTCGATCCTCCTTCACATCAATCTATGTTATCCTCCTAAGCACTCAACATCCCCCGCCCCCTCCCTTGATGATATCCGCCATGACACCCTCGCACGGATCTTTGATAGGATCAACGATTCCCTCTTTCCACACGATCCGAAGTTCATCATGGTATTAATATCATCCAAGATCACCTCGAGGATCTCATGATTCATACTCGCTAACAAATCTTGCATGGTGTCGCTTGACATCATAACCGATGTCTACCAATCCTTCGTACATCGTCACCGAGATATCATGCTATCATTCTTATTTCTCTCTCCCACTTGGATTTATATGGCCATTACTTCCTATCTTGGATACTTTGGTAATTATCATTTATCTCCCACTTGGCTTTATCCTTCCCGCTTGGGTTTATACGGCCATTGCTTCCTATCTTGGATACTTTGGTAATTCTCATTTATCTCCCGCTTGGGTTTATACGGTCATGGATTCCTATTTTGGATACTATGATCCTCACATTCCCATACCTCCCGCTTTGGTTTGTCACACATCGGCTTGGGCTGGCCCTATTATCGGTCCCCATTCCATCCTATCTTGTGCACAATACCTACTCTATCAATCTCAAAACTTTTTTTTTTTCATCTTTCTTAATTATGCATGTTTATACATTTGTGTAAACATAACAAAATGGAATCATGAAAGTAAACATACAAGATACATCAACATCATCAACAACGATATCAACAAAACAATATCTCATATATAGATCACTTTGAATTGTTTTATACATCATGCAAACTCTCAAAATCATACAATAACCATCCCTTAGGCATCCCTTCCCTTAGATGGAGGCCATTCAATGCTCTGAACTAATGATGCTTGACTAGTAACTCGAAGAGATTGTGCCAAGGATGTGGCTCTAGACCAAGCACTTGCGACCTTTCCCTCCGCTCTAGCCACTTGAACTTGCAACTCAGAAGTACGATTGACATTTGTTGCCTGGCGCTCTGTCCCCCTTGTGCATCGAGATAACCTTGTTGCTGCTCTCTTGCCAACGGTGTCTGTGCTTGTAAACTACCCCGAACCAACGCTATCATATCCCCCCATTCGCTTTTTCTAGAGCATCCTTATGTCTCTGAAGCTCACAAGTTGCCTCTCCTACAAGCCTAAAGGCACTTTCAGACTCTCTGACCGTTGTTGGCATTGGATCTGCTATCACGGTCATATCATGTCAAAGTCTAGGACGCCATCCAAAATCTCATGATGTGCTCTCTCAATCATCGCGTGCCACTCATCTCGTGGTCCGCCTGCTGCAAGACACATAACCCACACATCCTATTAGTCATCTACTCAAACATCTATCTCAAGCAAACCACTCTATACTATCAAATTTCCCTTAAGGCTTACCTAGATGTGTGAGCTGCTCTCCTATGACACTCCATCTACTTGACCTCCCAAACCTCTCCTACCTCCTCATAACTCGGACGGCGGGTCCCTACCGATCAGTGCCCACCTATCTTGAGGTCCCAAAATTATGGGCAATCTCCTCGAGCCTCTGCCATTTGTCCTACCCGCCCCATCATATATGTCGCTATTTGGGCTTGTCTCCATAAATATCCTCCTCCGGGCCTCCATAGTCGCCACTTGCGGTGCCATCCTTGAGACCTCACTACTCCCTCCTCTCTCAAAGAACTTGTCTCTCAAGGCTGCCCCTACCTCTACCACTTGAGGTCCCTTTGCACCCCCACTCCCCGTATCACACCATCTAGCTATGGAACACGTCTCATACGGCATGAGTGCGGTGGTGGTATGCCTACCATCGGTCCCTCTCCCCTTCCCACACTTTTGGATGTCTTTGTTGATTCTTCGGGAGAGGTGGGATCACCGTATGAGCTAGCCACCCAAACTGCAAATGTATTCTATCCACTGGGTGTGTCTCCCCCCACCATACATAATGACCCATAATCTCAGATATATCCTCGGCTACCATTGTAGTTGGCTAGTTGGGCCACTGGCCCTCCGTTCCTCTATAGGGCTCTCACACTACTTGTTATTGCCTCACCGCGACAACCTCCTAAAACCAACCATTGGTCCACTGTCCAGTCATTGTTGGGATCTCTCCCACCGTAGAATCCTTGGGGCATCTCCTGCTACCTATAGCAGTGTCCTGTGGGCCTATACATCGGAAACCGCTCATATATATCCAAGATGATAATAGTGTGATATGTCTTATAGACCTCTGTTGTCTCACCCAAATCCTATACAAATCATGCACTAGTTGTACCCATGTGGCTATTCCCCAACCGGACTATATCCTAGGTTCTAAAGCATCCTTGCATGTTATTAGCACAAACAATGGTACAACTTCATCTCGCTCATGTGATACAAGACTTGTGCCATAACCATCCCAATAATAGCCTTCCGTAAAACTAGAATCTATGCAACATATACAACACTCAATCTAATCATCAATGAAACTGGGTGATACTTATCGCTGCTATCGCCCATTGTGCTAGTGCCCTCCTCTCATCTGCCTCCATGGGTACATCACAAAACATATGGACTCCCGATTTGGTAGTCCCGAATGGCATGTACATTTTGTAGTGTCACTGCAACCTTTACTATTGGTCCACTAGCCCTCCACCTAAAGGTGTTGGACCTAAACTCCCAATGCACCAAGAACATTTGTATCAAATCTACATCCAACGGACCCACACTATCTACACAATACTTCCAATTTCAAGGTCCTATAGTTGTGTGATATCCTTTGCAGACAATCTCTTCAAAACCTCTGAAGCCATGCCACATCTATGAATCTTCACGGTTGAATCCTTCGTGGCACCCACAAAACATTAAACAAAAAATACCCATCATATCTAAATTCAAGTCCATCATCAACATCAACAAAATGCATCAACAAATATCAAAAACCCAATTTTCCCACTACATCGGCCCTACTAGCAAGATGCCATCTGCCCTTGAGCAATTCTTCCTACTTCCCTACACCATCGACCATGGTAAAAGTTCCCCCAACTAAATGCCATCGGCCCTACTATAGGTGGTCATTCCAACATGGTTGATCCCGTCCATTTTAGGGTCATGCATAAAGTTTTTGAATTTAATTTAAAAACCTAACATAGATATCAACCTGATCAACATTTTTACTATTTTTGGGGAAATTTTCACTGGGTAAATTTTCCCAGCACACATTTTTCCCTTTTTACCTAGCTACCCATTCCTGATTTAAAAACAATACCTACCATGGAAGTCGCACTATTGCGTGCCTTGTCTCTACCACCTCGTCCACTGCCTCGTACTCTAGCCATCGCCACTAAAATTGCTCAATTCGGGTTATTCAAAGCCCAATTCTCTTAATCTCAAATTGTGTGCCAATGAGTAAGACACGTGTTAACATGAGCCTTAGAAAATTTTGATGCATTACTGCACATGAAAAGCAGTGACTCTTGCACATTGTCCTAAAATCACCAACTCTTGTGCTAAGTGATTAACCTTGTGCTATCAATATGAAGTTCTTTGTGATCTTTTGAATGATGTTTTGAACTCTAGAAGATACCGTGAACCTGATGAAGGCTCCCGACCACTCTTGACCATTGACCCTCTAAACACTTACACATATCAATTGATAGCATGGAACGCTACATACATACTTGTGCTATAGAAATTAGGTGCAAAACACAACATAGGACATTACTTGCATGCAAGAAGCATAAAACATTACAAAGACACTTGCATAGAAAATATTTTTGCAAAACATACAAACAAGAATAAGTACAGATAGAACCTTGTGCAATGTTAGACTTAGATTATTTCTAACCTGCTATGTCTTTGGTTGATGCAAGAATACAAGTGAACTCAGGTGCTCTTGCATCACAAACCATCCGTAAGACTTTAACAAACCCATTGTCCATAACTTCAATTTCTTTTTCTCCCCTGCCTTATATCTCTATTGTGTCCATTCGTAGCCAACAAATATTTCAAGTATTGATATTGTGCGTTTGTGATAGATAGAAGGCTATAAAAATTCATTTTATTCTAGGTATGACCTCATCAAGTCTAATATACATGTAAATATATTTGGTTATGAATTTAACCAGTCTTCACAAAATGCTATAACATGAAGTTTAGACAATGTATTGCACTAGGAGACCAAAACATAATGGGATATTTGTCCATGTGAACTTTTTTGAATGAAGGGCATCTTATGTTACATCTAAAAACACAAAAATTACATCAGCTTAATCTCAGGATTACAAGAAAAGTCTGACACATAAAAGGTGGGAAAGATAACATCCAAGTTTATTCCCGAGAGGTAAAGAATAAACATCCTTACAGAAATTAGAAAACCTGGCTTTGATAAGCTGAGCTAAATCTTGATAAGATGTTGCCTTCCTCCTTGTCTTCCATAAGAAACTGATGGCAGCCAAGCTGAATTGTACATTAAAGATTTTTGCAGATCATTTAAATGTCCCTCGCAGCCTCTGTTAAGAAAGGGCAATGATTAAATAATGAAGCCAAACCTGAAACTACATCCAGAAGACTTGGAAAAAGTACATCTCCAAAAGACATGGCCAACTGACTCCTCTCTCCCACATAAGCTGCATAAAGAATCCATGTTATTAACTTAATGATAATCTGAAGCTTTGATATTATTGCCAAACCTTGGTGAAGCACTAGCCACCCCTAAATTCATGTGCTTCAAAGAGGGCCTTGATTTATAACTAGTCCGGCAGCTCTTAGCCTTTGTGTCAATCACCACTTCTTGTTTAACCATAGAGCAATAGTCAGGTTGTTTTTGATTTTCTGCATTGGCAATTTGAGTGTCTGTGCGATGTTTGGGATTTCTTGTGAAGGCCTATTTGGGCATTTCACTTCTCAAAAGGACAGCCTGGTCTCTTTCCTAGGTTATTTGGAAAAGGATTCACTAGAAAAGATAGTTTTATTGGGGAAATCTTTGGTATCATGAGATTTAATGGTGGCACACCTGGCATGATTTGAATAGAGTCCAAAAGTTCAACAAAGTGGGCAAGTCTGCATAACAATAACTTCACAGAATGATTCCAGAAAGCTGTCTTTTTAACATGCAGCTCCAAGGGTCAGGTCTTTAGGAGATTGAAGATTGAGTCGCGGGAAAACTTTCTACAATTGTGCAACAAAGGACCTCTATGATACAGTTTGACATTCTTTTAAACTTGCTCTCCAGTTGTACAATAGATAATGGGGATCCCAATACCTGATGGAAAAGACCTGATGGTTAATCTATTTGGAATTCTGGATCTTCTTTCAAGTACAAAATCTTGGGAAATACTCCAAGCTTTGGCACTAGGCAAGGTTTCACAAAGTAGTAGTTACAGATTTTCTATGCAGGTTTTGTGGCAGAGAGAAAATGTTAGCTGTGTTTTTGGAGATGATCTTTGCCAATACCTTTTGGGGATTAAAAATTTATTTGATGTTGTTTCAAGATCTGAATTTGATTGGAAATCACATAATGACAGAACCACTTTAAATTGAAAAATTAAATTTTCAAAGCTAATCTGATAGCACATGCTTATCAAGGCAGAAATACACTCAAATTTTTTTGTGAATCTATGGACTAATATCAGTTGACGATAGAACATGATATAGAAGGATGGGAGTCCTGGATTAAAAATAGCTGGCAATATAACATAACTGGAAGGATGAGAGACCTGGGCTAGAATCAGTTCGCAATAAATATAATCTGGAAGGATGATAGAAGCATTTGACTCGATATTGTCTAATGCTGTCATCTCAAACAAGCACAAATTTTTGAATCAGACTTTTTGAGTGATGTGATGTGAAAATTGCCAAACTCTTATTTCATGGATGGCCACAGATTTTGATCTGCGGTGTATATGTGAAAATGATACTATGTTTGAAGGATTAAAAAGATCTCTTTTCAAATTTTCAAAATTCAAATAAATTGCTTGAGATTTTATTTCACTAGTTTTCAGATCAACTTAAAGCCATTAGCCATGTATTCTCAATTACTATTGAATATGATAAAATATTGATTGTTTTGCAGTGATCAGAAGAATCTTACAACATTGCATACTACTTCTATTATACCTGTGGATCTGAATACTTATTTACTGCAGGTACATGTTTGTTTGTGCACAACACTTCACCTTTAAAGCATTTCCTTTCCTGAAAACATTTTTTCTGGCAGAAAACAATATTAATGTTCAAAGAACAGATGCTTAAAATTCGCAAATTGAATGGTTTACATCGCCTTACATAATTGCTTATCAAATTCTTGATATCTTTCCGGCCTTATTAGTATTTCCAAAGTCGGCTGTTTCTGTGTTCCTAGAGAAGATATATCATATTTTGTGTTGAAAACGACTGTGCTCTTAGCATTTACTTAATGTTTTCTGTGCTCTAGATGGAGCTGAATATTGCATTTTTGCCAAAAACCTTGGTGAAAATTCAATTGCCAAAACTTTCACTCAAGCTTCTACTGCTCGGCATCTTGCAATTGATGCGATACTTTGGAACAATGACATGGGCCAATGGCTTGATTATTGGCTTGACCAATATAAATGTGAAAGCATTCAAATCAACCATCAGCTGTCTGAGGTTTGCAGAGTGCATATGTTAAGAACATTAAGAATAAAGTAAATAACATTTTTCAATCTTAGTTTTATGATTTATGTTCTGCACTGCTTACGCTTCATGGACCTAAATACTACTTGCAGGAAGTGTACTTTTGGGATGCCACAAATCAAAACAAAAACATATTTGCATCAAACTTTTTCCCATTATGGATAGAAGCTTTCCATTCAGGTTCCTTCTCTGCCCTTCTAAATCTCGTTCACAATCACATGCATTTAGTTTATATGGTGCATGCAAGCATTATTTTTTGATTAACGGCAAACCTCAAGAACTTGTAGGTAGTAACAAAAGGAACTATGGTACGAAAATAAGTAATAACATACAAAATATTTACAATGTGAAGATGTATGAATTTGCTTAAGTTTATAAGGAATGCAAGCTGACATGGAAAAAGTGCTATGCAAAAGTTACTAACATAAGAATCTGTAGGATACTTTTGATTTCAGGTTCTAAGATAAAATACCTTGCAAGAGAAACTCTTAGTCTGAAATGTTTCCAGCTCTTTCCTGTATTATTGTATGAAGTTAGTTTTCACATTGTAAACTTTGATGTAATATAAACAGTTATCATATAAAAAGCAAATCAACTGATGCTAATTTAAGTGCTACTGTGGTATATGAGGTCCAATGTTTGACATTCTGCTTACAATGTTTCTGGTTTACTGCCCATTTCTGAGATAATAAGTAACATATTTAAAATATACCCGTTGAATATCTACCAAGTGGGATGGGGATCTTAACTCATGAACACTAGACACACTGATGGAGTTCACGAAAAAATTGCAACTTAAATTTGTTCTTAAATTCATTGGATCAGTTTGAGATGGATCTGATTTTAAGTTTGTCAAACTGTTGAAGATGCGGGTAGAGTAGAAAAGGTGATTCAGAAATTCAAACCTCGGGGCTTCTTAGAGCAGCAGGAATCTCAACATCATTGTTGAATACCGGGAGCAGTGGTTGGTATCTTTTCTCAACTCCATTACATATTTTGTAGCAGAGAGCAAGCTACATAATATCAATGTTAAATGCCAAACTAAATTATTAATCACATGTTTAACTATTTTATCTACAGGGACTTCCCAAATGGATGGGCTCCAGCACAGCACATTATTATAGAAGGTATAGTAAAACATTCATCAAAAGAAGGAAAATCCCTAGCAGTAGACATAGCCCGTAGGTGGATTAGGACCAATTATGCGGCATATAAAAGTACAGGACAAATGCACGAGAAGTATGATATAGAAGCTTGTGGAAAGATTGGAAATGGTGGAGAGTATACACCACAGGTATGTTACAAACATTTATATTTGCGTAAATTGAAAGTTGTTCGCCAGTAGGCGTCCACCTTTGAAGTTGCCTTTGCTGGAAAGTGTCAAAATCCGGCAATGTTTCCAAGCAGACTTTTTCCCACAATATTATTTTCTCCTATGCCAAAATAAATATATAAATATTTGGATTCTCTCCGGCATAATTTGCATCTCCGGTCCAATTGCTAGTCTGACATTTCTATGGGATGCTTTATTTTGACATCCTCAATCTCTTCCTATTGTTGCAGACGGGTTTCGGTTGGTCAAATGGTGTGGTCCTGGCTCTGCTTGAAAAGTTTGGTTGGCCTACAAAATTACCCATTGATTGCAGATAACATAGCTATCGTCCAATCTTATCTGATTAGAAGCAGTTGTTAATTAATTGTTATGAAAATTCAATACACATATATCGAGTATCGACAAAACGGGAACATTTATTACCAGAAAGAGGCAACATACTAATAAGTTCTGGTGGATGCAGCATATTGACCAAATTTCAGAGCAGCCAGCTTCTTGATTTCATTATGGTGGGGAAGAATGATATACTTACAGGCTTTTTACTGTACATTGTTGGAGCATTTAGCCATTGTGAGATCCTGTTAAGAAGTTGATAGATTTTACCTCGCCTCCTGGCTATGGACTTCAAAAAAAGGAATAATTGTGATATGGCCGTGGTGTACCCTGTTGGACTGTTTCTTCATCTCCCCTTACTTTGTATTTAGTTCATTCCTCAACTTAAGTAGACAATCTTAAATCCCAGTTTCTTGGGGAGCTTCATATTTTATGCCCAATTAATTTTTTTGCTTAGAATGAGATATAATAAAAACTTTTATTTTTGTTACCTTCTTTACTTGAGAAGAATGCATTTATGCATTCACTTATTTTCAAGTTTCTCTCTCACTTTTATGGGCATTCAATCATCTTTTTGAAAACTTTGTCTAGGTAAGATATATAGCTATTGTTATGCACTTGCAGTTGCACCAATTGTTGCGAAGACATCTCGATAGAGAATAAAGATAATATAAAAAATATGCAATGTCTTAGCTACAATAATTTGTAAATTCAATTTCTATTTTTAAAATACAGTAATTTGCAAATTCAATTTCTATTTTTATAAGAAACTTAAGAGTAGAAATATATGGAGACAAACTTACATTATCATGTGAATAGTTGTTTGTAGTGTGTATGAATTGGAGGCATTTCTGTTGTTTCCTTTATAGCTTTTTTTTTTAAAAATAATGATGGAGACATTGCACATACATAAATTAAAAATTAGGAAAAATCAATATGAAATTAAAAATAAACATTACCATTTAGAATATATAGCTAATTACAAGGAAATGAGAAAATATATTATTGAGTGTAAGAGTGCAAATGTTTACCAAAGTCTATTATAAATTAATAAAGAAATAGATAAGCTATATACCTATTTAATCATTAAAAAATAATTTAACATGGGAGGGGATATAGTATGTCTTATCATAATCAAAAGGCAATCTTAGATATTTGAAGCAAATGTATAGTTTGTGGTGGAATGCCTCTCAATATCTTGCGATAATTACATAAGGATAATGTTAGTATTTAGTTTAAAGTTGTAATAAATAAATTTGAAAAATATGTGAAATATAAGGAGAGAAACTTACATTGTTTTGTGAATGGTTGTTTGTAGTGTGTATGGATTGAAGATATTTCTTCTCTTTTCTTTAGTATTTGTTTTTATGGAGACGTGGGCACCATCTTTCATTTTTGCATAATGCTGTCAAATGAGAATGGAGGTGATATCATAAGTCTTTTAGGGCCTTGACTCTAGATATAGCAATGAATGTTAGGCCTTGTCTTTCTGTTGTACCAATGTCGATTGTTGCTCTTTGTAATGTTAATCCCTGGGATTTGTGTATAGTCAATGCCCATGCCATCTTTAGTGGTATTTGTCGACGGTTTCCTCTTGTTATTGGTGGTATAGGTATTGTATATCGATTATTAGTATCCCATGCAGGTCCACTATAATTTTTGAAGTTCATTGTAACATATAATGGCAATTTTGGTGGTTTTGATGTATCGTATATATAATTCCATTGATTTCCCCAATTGCTCCATTAACTAACCTACTGTGAGACCCAAAGGTTAGATGTTAACATGACTTGTCATATGCATAGGAGAACTTTTCTCTCTAGTTGTTCATTGTTGGGATTGGAATTCGGCATTGTTCTTGTTTTCTCTGCAAGGCAACATGCAATTGGTTTGTGTAATGATTTTAGCATGTGTTTATTGTGTTCTGCAACTTTATCTTTTTGTTGCATAAAGGTGTATGGAGGAGTTGAATCTTGTTATTTCATCTTTTGTTAGCGATGTATCAATTCTAGACATGAGTAGATTATAATCATCTACTATTGGGTTCCCATTTCTTATGTTAAATAGTAGTTCTTGAAATGCTATTTGTGATGGATCATTCCCTTGTTGTTTGAAGACTGTATCCAATGTAATGAAAATGTCAAAGGTATCCCATAATGTGTGACCAAATGTATTTCCAACATACATGGGGATGTCTTGTACTAGTGTTAGTTGTCCTAGGTATCCAACAAGGATAATGGACCATCCACCAAATGCTTCATTTTTGTGTGAGGGGAAAGCTTGGCATAATCTGTCATTTATTTTTACAAATAATTTGGGACCAATGAAGCTCATCTCATCAATTAGAATGTATTTTATGTGTTTCATTTGTTCTTGGAAAGTAGATAGAGCTTATCCCTCTAATTCATTCATTTTGTTTATTGGGATTTTTAAAGTTATGTGTATAGTTGTTCCATTGATATTAAATGTTGCTACACCTGTAGGAGCGAGAAGTAATAATGGAATCAAATGATCGGGGATGTTGGTAGAAACTTTTTATTGAGGCAACCTATTAAGTATGACTTTCATGTTCTTGTTGTTCCTTGAATAATCATTTTCAATGGAGGTGTGGGTGATGTGGTTTCAGAGTGGTTGGTGATGATTTTATAAGCTATATGTTGTTTTTGGGACAATGTATTTGTAGAGTATATAATGTTTAGGCAAGTGTTTGGTTGGTTCTTTAACTAGTGCGTTATTTCTATGAATTTTTTTGCTGAATTGTGTAAATCATGTGGTATGTTGTTCTGGGACCAATCATGATTGTTGTCAAAGTCTTTATTCCCCAACATGTCTATATCTGTAAGTTGGAAGTCTCGTGTGAGGTCATATTTGTGAAAGTAGTTCCCATTCTTCCATCTCAACAATGTTATGAGTGTTTCCATCTCCTTCTAGAGAGATCTGCATCACTTTCTAATTCTGTGTTGTTTGGTTCACGGTGGATATGCCAAACATGGTATGAATTTTTGTTTTGTTTCCAATTTGTAATTATCTCCTCATTACTACTCCCAATGTCCTGTGATATGCACTATGAAATGGTTTGTACAATAGAAGTTCACTCCAACAAAACATTTTGAAGGCATCATCATTTTCTTGTGGGATGCTATTAAAGCATGGTGTGACATGCACAGTGGATTTGACATTTCTTTTTTTCCATTTATCTATTTTCCTTCTGCTATCATAAGACCAATCCCTTGTTACTTCTATCAAAGTCATTGTATGCATTGATTCAGGTCGATTAATGTATGCTTCAAAGAATGAAGTTGTTGAACTTTGTTCCTTTGTATCTGTTTCTATCCGATGATAAACTTTTTTACCTACATGGAGTGTCACAAATTGTTAGCTACATTGCATTAGTGGTAGCTTATGAATAAGATGGCATGTCTCTTGTGCATCGATGTCTCGGTCAACGAGTGTTTCTGTTAGGAATTTTTATATGTTGACACTGCTTGATCATTTGGATTTGCATTGTTTGCTATTTGTGTAAGCATAGTGTGATAGATTTCTGACATGCATTCAAATTTTGATGCATATTTGGCAATGTACTTTAAGACAACATGGCGTGAGATGACTGGCTAAAATTCAATGTTTACTCGCCACATAGTTATTATGTCTGAGTTGTGTATATTCATTCTTTCATCATTCCTTTCAGTTCATATTTTTGTTTCCTTTTTCATCTAAATATAATACTGAATGGTTTCATAATTCCATGGTGCTTTGTAACAACATTGTGTGGTTTTTCCTTTCTTTCGTAGGCATGATTCTTCTGTACACCTTGTGTGTCTTTGCACATGATTTATTATCTCTTCATAGTTTGTTAGTGGATTTTTGGTAAATATTTGACTTGTTAACAAACAAGGATCATCATCAATGGTTCTATGGATTCTCATATTCCTTTTATCATGTCCCCGTGTGTTCAAAGCAAAGACATATTTATTAAAGAATTTTCGAGCCATTGTTATTTCTTCTTGATTGTTCCAATCTTTAGTTTCCATATTACATGCTTTGTGAAGCCATAAAAAGCCGTGAATATGCGCAGATCCTCTATGTTTCCATTCGTACATGTTTTAATCAATAGTATGTTAACATTTTTATTTAATGGGGTTTGAATAATATGGACATTTCATATAAAGTAACATAAACATTGTTTACATGTACCAATAGTCCTTACCTAAGGTATTGTTGTATAATCTCTTCTTGAAAGATTGTGAACCTTTGATGCATGTAGAGTGATATTATATGTGGGTGTTTAATAATATTTGCTATTTTCCAAAGATGATATTGCATTGGATTGGTAGTTTGAGCTCCAAGTATTACACTATTTGCAAATTGGGCCACTTTGTATTTGTTGAACTCAATGTGAAGAAAAAAGTCATGCATCCTAGTTGGACTATCATATATGTTAACTCATTTCTACTTTTGTTCCAATATGACTTTGTTCCTCTCAAATTTGATCCAAATATCATCAAGTGTTCAACTAAATTTTCATTTGGCATATCTTTCAAGTGGCATCATAAGTCTTCTATAGTTGTTGGTGTGGTATCATCTATTGCTTTTTTATAAATACATTTGCAGTTGATTGAATTTGATGGTGCATCATGAGGTTCAATAAGAAGTATCAGAGCCTTGGATGGCTTCCAAATCTGTTGTCATAGTAACGAAGAAGGTGTTGTGCATATTCATGCATGCACACTTGTTTCATTCTTGGTTGTGAGATCAAAGCTTCTCATGTAGGGAACAAAGTAGGGAATGCCAAGTCAAGTAATCCTTTTGTGTTATATTCATTAATAGGAGATTGACCTATATGAGGCCATTCTATGGTATGTTTAGGTGCATCATCCGTTGTTTCCAAAATCCTTCTAATTTCTTCCATTTTGTAATATCAGCACAAATGATGATATCTTGATATGCAATGTATCATTAGATATGTTTGTGTTATCACTGTATGTTCTAGCATCTATATTTTCAATAACATCTACAGTTATATGTGGTAACAAACTTTGGATATGTTTGTAGTCTCAATGGGTAATTCATTTATTGCATTATAGTCTATGTAATGACATCTCTATAATATTTTTCATATTTTATTTTATATTCCAATGCTCTTATAACATGACTTCTTGTGACATAACAATCATATGCTTTATGGTTAGATCCACATCTCTTGACAATTAATATGTCAATATTTGTTACCTTACGAGGTAATTTGTTTAAGATAGAATTGATATCTTTTGGGAAGCTAATCGTGTGACCATTGTATTTGTATTGTCCACCTCGCGCATGGGTAACTTGTAACACTGGATTTACTCTAGAAATCAACATCTCTTCAACTCATGTTAGTCTTTTCAAAACATCTGGTTGGATAATTGGGTCCATGTTGTTCCATTTAGAAAATTTGTTACCATTTTTTTCTCTGCAACATCTATTGCAAACTAAAGGTTCATGTGTATTTTTTATTTGTATTCCTGGATAAGATTCCAAGCAAATTGTTCAAGTGCCTATCTAGTGAAATTTGATCCAATCTATTTCAGAATCGTTTGTGTGTTTCATTGAAGCTTGTGCATAATCCATTTATGAAGGATGTATGAAATTGGCTATAATTGCTTTCACTTTGATTACATTGGCTCCTTTATGAGAAGTTTCTTGAAATTACAGGAGTGATTTTTGCACCCATAGTAGGTTGATGTTGCATTATATATGATGATGCATCATTTATTATATTTGTTTGTTGAATATTTTCATTCATTTTTGTTGTTTTGATTGTATCTTGATGAAGTCTTCTACTTTCTCTTCGGTGTTTGTTTATTTCATCCTTATTTCTTTCATAATTTTCACGACGAAGAGAAATTCTTTTTTCTCTTTGAGCAGTGCTTGTTTGTTAGTTCTGAGTATTTGAAATTTCGACAGGTTGGAAGTACCCTTAAATTACTAATAGACTCTTGGGTGGTTGGCATTTGCATGTCGGCATATTGTGGCGGTGACATCACAAGCTAGTAGACGAGATAAACAAGAATTTGTGCAAGATTTTGTGGGCGAGTAATCCATACTTCGATTATCCAAGTACATTGAAAACTTCTTGAAAAGGATATGACAAGATGAACATCACACAACATGTTGTAGGTTTGGGCATGTCTCGAGGTTTTCTGAATTTTATCAAAAAAGTTCAAATATTCCTGAACTTTATTCTTATTAATATGAACTCGAATTTTATCCATGATTTTTACATGGCAAGTTTTTAACGTTGATTTTGTATTGTGTTACGATGTGTGTGTATATACATTTACTTGAATGAAAGTACTACACAAAAGCTCTCTCCACTCGACCCTCTCCGACATACTTATGCATCTTTTTCAAAAACAATAGAACAAAATATTGTTCAAACTTAAAGACGTTTTTTCTTAAACTTTATCCCATGATGAACTTGAATCGAACTTTATTGTTATCGAACATAAACATGAACTCAAACCTTGTGACGTAGGATTTGGATATAAAAATAGCAAAATCAAGCACATAAACTAAAAGCTTCTCTTATGTGTTAGAATGTGTTGTGGTTAGCAAATATTTACTTAATCTTTTGTGAAAGGTCATTTAGAAGTTTAGTCATGAGGTTGAAACCTAAGGGGTACAATATTTTAACAATATATACAAGGTAAACTGTGCCCACAAAGGGAATCTTATAAGCTTAAGAAACCTCCCTTGCTAACCTTGATCGCAACCTCTAAAGGTACCTTTACGTTTTATTTTACCTTGATATGTCTTCCCTACTTGTATAAAACAACCATTATTGAAGATAAATTAGAAGATCGGTTGTGGCACTTAAGTAGATGTTATGTATACATGATCTTTGGAATAGATTAGCTACGAGTTAATGAGTAAATGTAGGGAAGTTTGTAATCTGTTGAGAAAAGGTTATTTTAGAAGGACTATCCTACCCTATTTGTTGATAAAAGGATGCATACATGTTTTCACATACACGAGATAAATAAAAGGATAGTTATGAAGTTACTCGGTTCTATGTGTTTATCTAATTATAGCTCAAGTAACATAATTTCGTTTAGTTTTCAATTCACGCCTTAGAACCTCCACAACTAGTGTGAATGAAGTAGCTCCGCAACGTTGTTAGATTTCACAGAGGCGCAAAACCGGAAAGAAGTAGAGGATTACCAACAAGTGTAAGACATAGATATGACCACATCCATTACGGGAGATCCTCGAGAATAGTACAATAGTTTGATGGAACTGGATTCAATCTCTAGAAGCTCGAATGAATGTTACTCAATAAGGACATGGTCAGGTATAGTTGAAGGGAATGGGACTAAGCCTACGAGGATACAAATTTGATCGATAAGTGGGAGGTAAATGAAGGTAGGGCTCATTCTTGTATACTTTTGAGCTTACGTGATAATGTGTTTTTGCATGTACATAAGTGTGTCAAAAATTTAAAAACAACAAAAGATGGTTGGGATTAATGGATTAAGTTATATGAATAAAAAGATGTGAGAACACGATTATATCTATGACGAAGGTTTTTGTAATTCAAAATATAGGAATCATAAAAGATATCGGACTACAAAAATCGCTTTAAGTCTCTCAAAAACTAACTGGTGGTGTGTGGGCCAAAGATTTGAAGAAGACATTATGACACTTCTTAGGAGTTTTCCAGAAGCCTATTCTAGATTGACGATTTCTTAGAGCACTCTCAATCTTATTTAGATTTGCAGAAATTAGTGTAATATTATTTCAATAAAAACAAAAGGAATGATGAGACTATTATAGATGTGTTTTCAATGGGATACAAGAGCAAGGTAAAGAATAGTGAAGGCAAATTTGTCCTTTAGTAAAAAGACACAAAGGAGGAAAAACAGAAGGGAAAGTGATTTCATTGTGGGGCTCCAGAGAGAATTTTAAGAAATAATGCACAAAATAGTTGGCATGGGTGGATGAGGCAAAAATACATAATGATTGATTACAACATAGATTCAAAAGGATATAAAATTTATGATCCTATAACACATGAGATTTTAGTAAGAGAGACTTTGTTTTAGAAAAGATTTAGTTTTGCATAAAACAATAGTAGTGGAGAACATGAAGGCTACAAATATGAAAATCACTTATTGCATATTTGAAGAAGAAATTGAGCATGATGATTCAATTCTAGTGGAGCCAATACGAGGGCTATAATCATACAACATGTGCAATTTGTTCAAGAGCAGCGAGCTTCAAGATCAACAAAAGTAAGGAAAACCACACAAAAGGTATAATAAGCATATGCACTTTAGGTAGAAGTTGATCTACTTAGTATTCGAAAAACAATTGAAATTTATTATACAACCATTGAATACATGCAATGGATGCTTTGAATATGAATCGCTAATGAAGAATCGGACTTGGGAACTCACAAGTCTTCCACCCAAAAGGAGAATGGTTGGGTGTAAGTGGTTGTCTAAACTACATACAAAAGTATAAGTCAAATGGATTGATAGACCACTACGAGCTCGTTCGATAGCGAAAGGGTACACCCATAGTGCATATTTGGATTATCATGACACCTTCTAACTTGTAGTCAAGAAAACATCCATAAGAGTTCTCCCAACGATTACAACTACTTTAGATCTTTACATTCATTGATACTATAAAAACAACATTTTAAAATTGATTTTTAAAGGAAGAAGTTTATATAGAACAACTAGAAGGATACATACAAGAAGTAAAGGAATAGTTGGTATGTGAGCTTCGAGAAGACATTGTATGGACTGAAATAGTTCTCAAGAGCATGGTATGATAAATTACTTACATGTTTAATTTTATTGCTAATTACTTGGAGCATTTTCTTATTTCCGTTGGAGTGCGAAAACCTTCATGTGCATAGGTTCCATTTATCCTTGTGGTTCACTCTCACATGGAGACCCAAGCACCTTCTTGTCCATCGTTCCTCATTGAAAAGGTATTCTTCTACAAATGGGGAAAGAAAAACTCTACATTCACCATCATACTCATCAAACACATTCCCATGCCAGATCTTGGGAAGATGATTGAGAATTGGGGCTCACCTTTATAGACCTTGTTTGATATCACTTTCCTTTCATGGTCTGCATCACTTATCATCCCAAGTTTGATTGGTGGAAAGCTAAGATGTTTATGACCCTTATCATTTCCATGTAGAGAAATTACTCCCATACTCAACTAAAAGTGCATACTGTGAAATTCTGGGTCCATCAAGTCACCATAATGTCCCACAACCGACCCAATCACTCCTAGATGTTTCTTCATCAACATGGACAACTCAACATCCTTGTTTCTTGACCAATATCCTAACACTTACTATTTTTAGTAAGTATTAATTTAGGAAGTCTTGTTTTTAGTAAGTTTCTCAATTTGACACTTTTAAGTGTTCTTGATGTGGAAGGAGTGATGGAAACTCAAAAATAAAGTGTTTACAAAATTTACTATTTATAGACTATGAAGCTTGGTAAGACTTGCAATTTTAGAAATTTGTCTTTCAGTGTCGAAATGGGTTGAGAGTGGTCTCAAAAGTTTTTTTATTTCACAAGGATGCTTTGCTCCAATTTTTAGAGGATTTAAATTGCCAGAACTTCATAGATATGAAAAATGAGTTTTAATAATTAGAAACTTCATCTAGCCATTAAAAATTCTTCAGTCCACCAATGAATGCAAGGTTGGGATCATCAGAAGGGCATTTTTGAGGAGGAGTTGCTCTTAATATTTCATAGGAAATAGACAAGGGGTTTCCAAGATATGAACAACTTTCCATTTTTGGACATGGAGGTCCTTAACACATTTTCAACAACATAACAACATGGAAGAGAGCTTGGGATGAAAAAATAAAGCTTTTAAAACTAAAAAAGGTTAAGTGTTTGAATATGAAGCTTTTCTATCTCATTTATACACCTTAACTCATGTTTAACCAAACTAAGTTCAACCATGGTTAGACGGGGTTAAAGTGAGGTCGCACCCTAAAAATAGGGGGGAAATGAATCAAGGGGACATGAGGTACATCAAAATTCTCTTTGCATCAGGTCATGATAAGTGTCCGAAGGGGTTTCATGAGAGTGATATGAAGGGGGTTGAAAACAAGCTCTTGGGCTCAAGTGTGGTTTTGCATGTGTTTGGGGGGGATAATTGAGAGAGATAGAGCGCAATTTTTGTCCCTCTTGTCTCTTGCACCATGGGACAAGGGAAAAGGTACACTCAAACTTGAAAAATGTGCCAAGGGTGTAACTATCATGAGGAGGGGGACTGATTTTAACTTGAAGCTCAAGTTTGCACTTCTAACACTCCAAACACTCCAAGTTATGATTTTTAAGTGACGAAAACAACTCCATCATAGGGGTGGCACACTTTTGTGTCCCTCTTTTCCGTTGCACCTTGGGACAAGGGACAAGGGACACTCAGCCTTGAAAAATGTGCCAAGGGGGTCCACAACATGAGGAAGGGGTCTAATCTTGCATTGTGCTCACCTAACAACCCAAGTCACAAGTTTTAAGTGACAAAAGAAGCACATGCATAGGGGGCACATTTTTGTGTACCTCTTGTCCCCTTACACCAAGGGATAAGGTAAAAGGGATAGACAAGGTCAAAAATTGTGCTCAAGCCTTTAAGTTATGTTGATGTCATCATCCCAATGCAAAATTAGAACACAAAGCTTGCCTTTTCTCGCCTCGGGAGTAAAATTTGGAGTTTAGAGGTGAAACCTTATATGATTTTGAATCCAAAGCATCCATTAAGTTCATTACAATAAATTTCAAGACTTGATTCAAGTTACAACTTGAGTTATGGCATAAGTCACCCTTTCGGCACATAGGAGCAGCAATAATGACCCAGACTACCACAAAGGATGGTGAGGTCAAGGATCAAAATTAATACATCCACCATGTAATAGAATCCAAGATATTTCCATTGAATATTTGATGAGCTTCCAAATCCTCCTGGAACTCCTAGAATCTTCAGAACAATGTGAATTTCTCTCAAGCCTCGCATTCCTTGTGTCTTAAATGATCTGGTTTTGCTAGAATTGTTCCCGACATCACTTACCTCCACAGATTTTACCTAAAATACCTTAGATCACTTCATTTCTCTTTTGCACAACTCCCAGATGGGTTGATCCTTTCCAGACAACTTCCAAAGGATGTCCTTTGTAATATGGCTAAAAATAACCAATTTAGTGCTTCAAGAGCACTATTCCACCTCGAGCTTAGTCTCACCATGAAATCAACTTGGATCCATTCCCCGCATATGAAACACACTTGAAAACCATGTTAGTACATTCCTCTTAGCTAGAATGAGGATAACATAGACTCAGAGAGAGTGTGTGGGTTGTTAGGTTGGTCGGAGGAAGGGTTCACAATGACCGGGAGAAGGGTTTTCATTTGGTGGGCTTGGTTGTCATGACCAATTTTTTATTTTTATTTTGCATGCTAGAAATTTAGCTTGACAACAAAAAATTTAGTTGAAACCCCCTATCGATGGACTTTATGCCAAAATAAATAATCTTGTTCGAGAGGATACTTTTTGCTTTCATGCAAACATTTTCTTCATTATATTTGCTACTCATTTTTCCATTTTTAGGTGAGAGCAAGGATTGCCCATTTTAAAAATCCATTTTAAGTTATCCAAGTGGTCTTCTATGTTTATCTCTATTATCCATTTCATCCTCGCTTCTTTCCTTCTATCTATCATTCTCTTTCCTTTTGTTTTTATATTTTTCGGTTGAAAGTAACAAATATCATTATATCATAAGATGGAGTTGTCTCTCTAATGTTACACGTTTATATTGATTCCCATTGGTAAAGTTAGTGAAATATCCGAAGACCTCACGGTGTTATAAAATGTTTCTAATAAATAGTATGAAAATTCAAAGGCTAATAAAATACCTAAGAACCATGCGAGATCCTATATCCAAAAGCCTCATTCTTTAATCGATCAATCCTTTTTTATCTAACATTATATTATAAAGTTAAGGGATCATATAATTTCATTTCATTAAAAAAAATTACCCTATGATCCATTTGTTTTCTTGTTGCATTCTAGCATTATTTGTGTGGAAGAAATTGTAATCAAACCTTCCTTATTCTATCAATGATTTTTTTACCTAATAATGTGACATGTCATTTAATTTTAGGTTCTTATGGGCATCTACTTACATAGTATGTGTGACTTTGAGCCAACTAGATAGAATCATTATTAATTTGAATTGCTATGAGGATATCTCATGAACCACTTCATTATTAACTTTTTAAAATAACATTAATGTCGTGTTGTGCAAGTTCAAACATCATCTCTCATCCCCAAAATATTGTAATGAATGGACCCACTATAGTGTATTATTGTTGATGTTGACTTACACACCCAAAATCATTTCAAGAAAAAAATAAAAAATTTCTTGCTTTTGGGTATTGTTCTTCAACTAAAAAATGATGATTAATGATGTCCTAAGCTTACTCAATAAAGGATTTCATTCCAAGATTTGTTTTTCACTCCAATGTACCATAATGGAAAAGATAAGTTTAATTATTCATTGTACAAAGAAATCCACTCGGTGGTGTACTAGATCCACCGATAGGGGTGCGGTTGAAGAAGTTAAAGTTGAAGAATCAAGGTAAAATATTAGATGAGGAAAGAGTCACAATGAAGAAGGGGATTGAGGGAGGAGAATTTTTGGGTTGGGGAATCTATTAGAGGGAACATAGGAGATCCTTTTTTCTTTCGATAACTCACATATGGACCACATGTCACTTTTCTTACCATAGCCACATAGTCTATTCAATGTAATGTTTATTGGACATTAAATTTCTTAATAGATCCTAACTTGAAAAGCCCTCCTTTTAATTAGATTTGCAACTGGTAGGGATTATTACATAAGCGTGAAAGGAAAATAAGAAAAATGGCAAACACAAGTGAAAATGTGGTATATACTCAAGATAGAGCACAAACTTAAGGGCACAGGTATTCATAAATCCAATGATAACACTAATTGGTTTTGTTAATGCTATGTTGTCTCTTAACAAAGAGGATAAGTTGACAATGGGGATGAGATGGAGAGCAAAATAGGAAAGGGACGAAGCATATCAGAATCAAACATATGCAAGCTTCATTTCTATAGGTAATCGTGAAGGAGACTCTACAAAGTCTCGAAGTCTAGGGAGAAGTGGAAGTCAAGGTCAATGGTCTGAGGATTTCCCCCTTAGGAATGGGTCATCAAGGACCTTTAGTATCCTGCAAATAACTTGGATTTGGAATAGAGTTATACATTTTGAGGTTGTATTACCTCCTTTACTAGTCCTGTGCATTATAGGAACACATTTTTCTTCTCTCGGTCATAATGTTGGCAAGATCCTTTACATGAACCTATATATTTGCTTAAGGTCCTCCAACTATCTTGTGAGATAGTATCTCGTAGTTCATGTTGTTTTGTTATGCGATTCCATTTGACCCTTTTCGGTCTTGCAATACTATTCTCCTAGCTAGGAAAAAATGGGAGTTTAAAGAAGGACGTATGTAACCATCAAATCTTAATGGAAGGTGGATTTTATAGATGTTGTTTTCATCATCGTGGGTGGAAAGACCACAAGTGCCAATATTTTGTTCGGTACCTTTCCGCTCTATGTATAAAAATAGAAACAAACCCATAATTCACAAATCCTCCAAGATCTTTGACATATCACAATAGTAAAAGCAACACCATAACTTATATATACACAAACATAAATAGGCTAACAACAAATTATCCAAAAACAATATTGTATGGTATTGGTTGCTGAATTTATAATTTTAACAAGTAATTACATAGTCATTTTTCCAAACTACATTGATGAGAGCAAATTCTCGAGAATTGATCAACATAATTATAATCTTTAAATTGAAATGTTCCTATTTATAACCTTGGATGAGCTAGAGTATCAAAGGAGGACCACGACAAAAGAAGAAGAAGCAATTTTCCTCTTTTACGGATGTCTCAAACATTAATTATGTTGATAGTTGTTTCCAAATGAAAGTCTCGTTGCTGTTCTTGACACACATAAGGGAAATGAAAGGTTGAAGTTTTGTGTTGGTGATAATTGAAAAATGTTATCATTGGGACTATTGATGAGGGGAAACCCTAATAATTATCTTAATAGCTAAAGGGAAACCTTAATCACAAATGTGTAAGAAATTGGTGACACAAGGAACCCTTGCCTCAAAAACCTACACGTCGCATCACCTCTCTCTTTCAAAAGATTGAAAAAAATACACGTGGTTCACATGTGCATGGTCATAGGAAATAATAGATTCATATTGGTTCCCCCACATTTTCCCCACCCTTGGATTTTTCCTCCATTAAACCGCTTCTTCATTTCCCCTCCTCCCTCGATGTTTTCTCCTCCAATTTAACTTCTTCGGCAAATCCCTTTCGACGTTTCCATTTCATAATTCATGTGTGATTGTTAGTGGTTAGGCCTATTGGCTCTTGGTTTGTTTTTATTTTCCCCTTCAGTAACTTCATGTATCATGGATCCATATTGTTTTTTTGGATTAGGGTAAAGTGAAGGTTTTGAAAGGACCCTCATCCTTTTACAAAAATCCCATTCGGCTAGATTGAGCAGTGGAAATTACATGGAAAATACCCATAGGTAATCCAAAAAAATCTATAACAAGATGTAACAAAATGATAACTTAACATTAAAGTTTTATCAGCTCTATAACCATGTTCTTTCTTATGCAGCAAGCGCTCTTCTCCGCCAACGTATTAGCTAGGGAAAGCATCTCAATGCACTCTTTTTGTAGGATAGCTTTGGTGTTGTCCATGAAGTCTTTCCAAGTTTTAAGCACACCAAAGGCTCACTGAAGCTTTGCCAGAATGGAAGTCACCACCTCGACACGACTATCGTCTCGAGATGCTTCCATTGGGAGTTTATTTTCATCAATTTCCATGTCAACATTGTTTGTAGCAGCATGAGGAGATTCCATTGGCTCCGGTCCAGGGGATTCCGGATAAAGAGTAGAGAGCCCCAGTAAAGCTTTGGGAATGATTTTTTCAAAACCCAAATCCGGATGGTGCTCTGCAGGGGAGGGCCCAGGGAAAGAGGGGGACAAGGGAAGCCATGGACTAGCTAGGAGAGGAGGAGGAGGAGGCACTAATAGAGGGTGAAACAAAGAAAGTAAGGGAATGCCCAACAATGGCCACATCCGAGTCAAAATCGGAAGAGATTTACTTGCACGATGTTGCCGATTGTTACTAGGATAAATGGAGAGGGAAGAACGGGAAGCGGGTGACGGGAGCGGGGATGCGGTTGGCGTATGGCGGTGTTTTCCCAATTTTAGGGGAAATTAGAGAAGCTCGGATGGAGAGGAAACAAATTGGAACATCAAATAAATAAGGGCATGGTGCAGAAGATGACCCTCCCCTTCTCTTTCCAAATTAATGGAGAGCTTGAGAGATTGGAACAAAAATCCAAAATATTGATCTTCTTACCATAACACAGGTGGGATAGGAGAAAGAAGTGAGGCCCATAAACCATCTTGTAGCGCTTGTCAATGGTGAAATATCGCATAATCACCTCCGCCACTCTATCCCAATGGGAGATTAAGAGAATCCCGCTCATAACCAAAAAGATACTTCGAGGATTCTCACCAGTGTGAGGAATTCAACCATTTCCACTTTAAGGGATCTCTTGAAATAAACCACGCACACCGAAGGAAATCCAAATACCACTGCAATTACATTCGTAGAGATGGTTAACTTAGTATTCCCCACCCGCACCTTACCTTTCTTCCACAAAGCCAAGACACTACAGGAGACTTGGACCGAGTGGCCCAAAAGACGCTCCATGAAGGTGGTGATGCCACCTTCCTTTAGGATATCCCAAACCTCTTCATCTTCCCAAAATTTTGCGCATGAGATAGGTTTGATGCACTTAATTTGGCCCCCCATGATCTTGAACAGAACAAAAATGCCGAAAAAGCACACTGGGCCCCAAATTTATAATTGTAAAATGAGTTTTTCGAATGGTCCTTCACACGTGTCCTCCACACCTAGGTATGATTACTAGAAATAAATGCAAATCTTGCCCAAAATTCACTTTTAAACCAATGTCACTTTCACACGTGCCACCGCCTTCTAAATGTGATTTCATTATTATGGTAGCTTTAAAACATCCACCACCAAAAAGTTAGGGAGTGTTATACCTACTCCTGCTGACTCTCGATATAGCGTTATCCAAACCACTAAGAGAGACAAGAAGTACCATAAAGAGATTAATGCTTGAGAGAATGATCATTATGTAAACTTCTAAGGAGGTCACTAGGAAAATCCCCAATCCATATTTTTGTTCCTCCAGTTGAACACCCATATTGGAAAGAAGGTCGGCAACCTTATTGCCCTCTCTGTAAACATGTTGATACTTGATTTCTTGGAATCTGGATTGAGAATTCAGATATCTTCAATGATGTTTCTAATTGTCCATTGGCCAGGTTCTTTGGAGTTTAAGATCTTGATAAGATTTAGGGAATCAATTTCCACCAAGAGGCGCTCACGTCCAATTTGAAGAGCCAATTCCAATCCCCTAAGGATAGCCATAGCTTCAACACGGTGATTAGTTCCCACACAAAAGCCATCAATAGTAGTAGTTAGAGGGAAACCATCCTGGTCACGAAGAATGGCACCCCCTAGAGTTAGCCAGGTTTCATTTGGCCACTCCATTTGTATTTAGTTTCAACCAACTAGAAGGGGAGGAGTCCAAACCACAGCCTCTCGTACAAAAACCGAGGGGTGAGCCTCCACCTGGAAAGTAAGATGCTGACACCAATTCTTTGAACCACAAAATTTCACCTTTTGTTTATATTTTTCCAAATACAATTGTTGAGGTTGTCTTGAAGAGGATAACAATGCTTTTAACCACTACATCGGGTCCATGGCTTGCTCTTTAAAGATACACCTATTTCACTCCTTCCAAATACCCTAGAGGCCGTGAGGGAGAAGAAGTTTCCAAGCAAGGGAAAGAATCCGATGAGAGAAAGGGGAGAACCATTGGTTGAAGGCTTTAGACAAAGAAGAGGGGAAGAGCCAAGACACACCAAGGTGACCTAAAAGAAGACCCCAGATGGAGTGGGAGAATAGACAGTGGAGAAGAAGATGTGAAGTGGATTCCAAAGTTGAGAGGTAGAGAACACAACGAGAAGGAAGAGAGAAGCCTCTTCTTTTGAGGTTTTCTCTAGAAAGGATGACATTCTGAAGGAAAACCACACAAAGAAACTAATCTTGGGGGTGACAAATGGGGGCCAAATATGATGAAGAGGTGGGCCATAAGGGGTGCGAGTTTTAGAAGAATAGGCCACCTTGACAGTGAAATTTCTAGAGGGAGAAAGAGGCCAAATAAGCTCATCCTGCAGCAAGGAGAAGGGGATGTATTGAGAAGACAAAAGCTTTTTGAGACTCATGAGACACTGATTTTGGATACTGCTGTGCAACCAGGCCAAACTGAAGAAACCAATAGGGTTTAGAATTGATAATATTAAAATACCCATTGAATTTCTTGCCACACATGGAGATTAAGGTCCTTTTGATCGGATCCCAAAAAGATCCTAATAAAGAGGCTTTTCCCCAATCCACTAGTCTAACCAGAAATCAATTTGGAGACCATTTCCAAGGCACCATTTAGTGCATGCCCACAACATAGGAAGAGATCTCACCACTTGAATTCCAAATGGCTGAACCTTTGGGGGTTTGAATGGAGAAAATTATTCGAGGGAAGCATGTACTTTATCCTTAGGAGCTGAACCCAAGGGCCTTGTTCTTAGAAGCAACCTCCCAACCTATCTTAGCAAGCATGGCCTCATTCATATCAACAATTCTTCTTAGCCCCAAACCACCCTAGAGGGTTGGAAGACATGCAATATTCCAAGACACTAAATGAATTATTTTCCTTTCCTCCGATCCAGAGCTAGAGAAATCATTTTTGAATTTTCTCAATGAAAGTGATCACGAGAGATGGCATTTTTCCAAGCAATGACATCAAATATATAAGTAGACTCTTAAGCGTAGCTTTGACTAGTGTAGCTTACCCACTATGGCTAAGGAGAGCACCCTTCCAACCTGCCAATTTATTTTGGTAGCATTCAATGACCGACATCCAAAGGTTTTTAATTTGTCTTCCTTTAAAAGAGGCAGACCTAAATAAGAAGAGGGAAGATCCACTATGCTACAACCAAAAATATCAACAATATTCCTTTGCATTGGTGGAGTGTTTATGAAAGCAATACAACTTTTAGAGAAATTTATAAGTTGTTGTGAGGCCATTTGATAACACTCAAGAATTATTTTTTAGGGCCTTGGCCTCAACCACGAAGCTGCACTCATGAGAAGGGTATCATCTACAAATTGGCTATGAGTAGCAACAAGAGATCTAGTGATAATTTTGATGTTAGAAATCATAGAAGCATGTTTGGCAGCTTCTAAAGCCCTGCTTAAAGTATCAACCATTAAGATAAAGAGGAAAGGTGATAGAGGGTCACCTTGCCTAATCCCCTACTGTTCTTGAAGAAACCAACTAGAATGCCATTAACAAGGATTGAGAAGCAAGGCAAAGAGATGCATGTGAAAACCCAACTGCACCACTTGTCACTAAACCCAAAATTCTTGAGCACTCTCAATAGAAAACCCAACTGACTCTATCGAAAGCTTTTTGCATATCCAACTTAAGAATCATCCTCATTGTCTTTGCATGCTGAATTGAATGGATTGCCTCATGGACGTGTGATAATTCCTCCCTGTATTAGATGACCGCCCACGAATCCATTTTGTTGTTCAGAAATTAGGTTGTTCATCAGTGGTTTCAACCTTGCCACCATCATTTTCGTGATTATCTTATATGTAGTGTTGCAAAGGCTTATCGGTCTAAAATTAGAAACCGATTTAGATCCAAGCGATTTGGGAGCCAAAGTAATGAAGGTAGTGTTCCACTCTTTTAAAAGAGAGTTTCTTCTCTGGAATTCATTCACAACATTATAAAGATCTTCCTTGATGATTTCCCAGTAGATTTGAAGAAGGCGATGGGAAATCCATCAGGTCTGGTGATTTATCCCCTTCATTGTAAATATAGCTTTATGAAGCTCCTCCATGGAGAAGGGTTGCGTCAGGATTTCATTCATACCATCTATTACCAACTTAGGAATGTGTTGTAACATTTTTATCATTTCATTTTCATCTGGGGGTGCTTCTTCCTGCAAGAGTCTAGAATAGAAAGAGATAAGCTCATTAGAAATATCATCTTCAGAAGACAAAAACTTACCTTTAGAGGAGAGAAGCTCCTTGATTTTATCTCTACTTTTGTGCTTGGATGTTGTGGTGTGGAAATTTTTGTATTCCGATCCCCCTGTTGAAGCCAAAGCACTCTAGATCTTTGTCTCCAATAAGTCTCCTCTTCCACCAGAGTGTTGTGATAATCACTCATCAGGGATATTTCTTGTTTGTGAAGCTGCTCAAATATGTCATCCTTCTCAATATTGGCTGAAATGTCCATTATTTTCTGAGTCAGCTGCTGCTTACGTGAGTGAATGTTTCCAAACACTTTAGTCTTCCAAATCTTGAGTTGCTTCTTGATTTCTTTAACTTTTTAGCAAACTTGAACATTTTCGTTCCTTGATGTCCACTTTCCACCAGTTCTTAATAAGGTCATCCAACTTGTTATTCTCCAACCAAGCCAATTCAAACCTGAAGGGAGGATTTTTAGTCTTGTGACAAGAGTTAGCACTTAAGAGAAGAGGATTGTGATCAAACACAACTCTAGGGAGAGTACTAAGATAGAAGTATGAAAAAAAGTGTAGAATCCAATCCATTGAACCAAGAGCCCTGTCTAATCTACTTTGAATATGGTTTTTCCCCAGTCTGCGATTTGTCCAAGTGAAAGTAGCTCCATGCAGATCCATATCAAAAATTCCCCCTGCCCTGATAAATTCAGCCAAAGCTTCCATATTGTTGGGGTTAACATGTGAGCCACCTTACTTTTCAGAAGGGTAGAGAGTGTTGTTAAAGTCACCCACTATAAGGCAACTATGAAACTCCTTTTAAACTCCATGATATCCATAAATTTTTCCCTTGGGAGTCCAAATTAGGTGCATATATGTTGATAGTTATCCAACCTACTTCAGAGCCAACCTCCTGGAAGAACATTCCCAAGAAGTTTGGATTTTTGATGATGTAGTCACCATACAAAACTTTCGGGTTCCATAGTGTGCAAAGGCCTCCGAGTTCCCAGAAGAATTCTGAGAAGCAAAGGAGGCAGTGGGCCACAACCTAGGAAGGTTGTCATCCACTTTTAACTTAGTTTCCTAAAGCATGATAATATCTAGAGAATGTTTGAGCCTGATGTCTTTTAGGACTCTCTTCTTTTGCAAAGAGTTAAGCCCTCTTATATTCCAGGAGATTATTTTCATTTTTTAGATTTGGACTTGTTCCCTACTACCATAGGGAGGGTACTTTGAGTTCCTTGCGCCACATTAAGTGCTTGATTCTGTTGGAGCTTAACATTCCCAGGAGTTCTACCTTTTGGCTTCTCGGTGCCCACGTCAACTTTCTTACTAATGCTTTTGGTGACCCGAGGTTGGCTGCTGTCACCGGAGGCTAGCGAAGAAGGGGAAAGAGGCACCTCCATCCCGAGAACCGGGAGGGTAAAGGGAAGGTGAAAAGAGGTTGAAGCATCAACAAAAGGGGCAACCAAAGTGGTGACAGGAACCTCAAGATTGGCATGAACCTCGGGAGTGACAATAGAGGATTTAGGTAGAGGGTAAATCAGAGGCAACCTGATAGGGGAGGACACTGTGAGGGGAATCTCACCATCTTCCAAAACGAAAAGGGGTTGGAGGTGTTAACCTCTGGAGTAGCCTCAAGGAGAACCTTGGGGATGAATTTACCCTTCTTCTTAGGGGAGGAGTCAAAGCCTTTTTGCTTAGGTTAAGGCTTAGAAGGGCAAGCAAGAGCCCCTTGACCAATGCTCTTATAAACAAAACAAGCTTGGGGATATATTCATATTCTATGGGTTGTGACCACACTCCAAAGTTTGAAATAAGGTCAATAGTCTTTGGAAGCAGGCCACTAACATCAACATTAACACAAAAACGAGCATGAATGAATCTAGTTTTGGCCTTAGTGGCTTGATCCATGGCGATAAGGGAGCCCATGGAGAGAGCAATACCTTCAATAACCACTAGATCCCAAAACTCCATAGGAAGTCCTGACAAACAAACCCAGATTGGAGTGTGCGTCATGGTTTCAGTGTGGGGATTGAAGCCCAATGACCATTTGCGCAAGTAGAATCCTCTCCCCAAAAAAAACCACGGTCCTCCAAGAAGAGCACAAGCAAAGTCCTCCTTGAGGCTGAAAGTGAACAAAATGAAACCATTAGGCATGACAACAATCTCCAGTGAGCCGAAGGAACCCATTTCAAACGCGCCCATTTTTTATGTCCTCCAAAGGAAGTCTAGGACCCATGAGCTTGCCAACCAGGAATAAATCTCTCGGCGTAAGCCGCAATAGTAATGTGTGAAGGAATATGCAAAGAAAGCGTCCCATCTAGAACAACTGGGGACAACTTATCCATATGTGGAGCGAAGGGGGACCCATCTACCACATTTTTCCATATCACCTGCTGAGGGCAAGGTGACAGGCCACCTAAATCATCGGGCGAGATCAGGTCCGATATCAAAGCAGGCGTAGTAGGTCACAACAAATTCAAATTTCAGCGAGTGGGAAAAGAATGTTTGTGAAATCTACACTTCTTTTGCATAAAGTTGACGTTGTTCAAGAGTTTTGAACACCTTATTTACACGATGCAAGTGTCCCTCCCATCCGTGGATCCTATTGTTGGTTATTATATTGTTGTCCATTTGTTGATGGTTCAGGTGTTTTTTAAATGTCACTTGAAGTTTTGTGGGCTCTTTTTGGTCGTAGTGTTATTACTTCAAATTATTATATCTCTTGATTTTTTTAGTTTTGTGGGAAATGAGCCATCTATTTTTGTCCCAAATCCCAATAGTACAATTACATTCATAACACATATGATATATATATATATATATATATATATATATCTGAAGGCGTTCTTGTATTGAGATGCAACTTTGTTGGAGTCGTCCGATCAATGAGATCCCACAATCAAAATTAATTTTGCAGTGTTTCATTGAAATCGTTTGGCCAAAAACAATTTACCTTCTGGGACGTCCAAGTGGTGGAAGCTTATGAGAAAGTGATTTGGGTCTGTGTCTACACGGCTGCAAGGTTTCGTATGCGTTGGAGGTTTGGCAAAAAGGATTCATTGGAACTTGGGTTAGGTACCCACTTCTTCTACGCCTGATGAAGACCAATCCATCTGTGCCGTGGGTTATGTGGATGGATTAAGATGCCATTTTACAGATTTCAACTTTTTTATTCCCTTCCATAGATACAATGGTTGGAGCAAGAATCTGGTCGTCCCGGACTTTGTCAGAGTGGTTTACCAAAAAATAGTCTGTTGGTATATAAGCTGCAACAATATTGTCAATTTTATTTTATTCTATTGATTACATGTATATGAAGAAGATTCGGACTGGATGGGTCTGAACGCAAGAAATTTTCTCATTCGCAACTGTGAATGGTCTCACAGATTTATAGAGAAGTGGATTGAATTGGGTGTGCCGAAAACTTATAGGCGGCCAAAAAGGCTATCAATACAGTTGTAAAGAATAGACCGCAGAATGGGACCCCAATGATCAGAGCGCCTTAGTATACCTTCTCAATAAAAACAAAACTAAATCAGAGAGGAATGTGTTCCTAGAAAACAAATACAGCTTACACGGCTATTTCGAGTATATTATAGATAAGTTTGAGGACATTCTTGAGGGGAAGGGCAAGTGGCCATTTGTGACTCATTTCTTTGGTTGTAATTTATGTAGAAGAGTGAATTTCACAGAAAGATGCAACCAAGGCTTTGAGAGAGCTTTCAAGTTTTCAGACAACCAATTGTTTGGCCTTAATCATGACATACAAAATGCTCACATCTTTTAGTAACTCGTGAAATTTAATGGACACATTTTCCTCCATTTCGTGCATTCTTTAGATGTACACGCCTCTTTATAGGCTTCGTATTTTTGTATGCTCTATTTACTTTATTTATTTTTACATTGTATGGAATTTTCATTTGATCCTTCCATTCAAGAAATCATAGATAGATAAAGACTCCATATTGTTTCTTACATTGTAGAGTACAAATCGTTCTATAATTTACAAGGAAGGTTTTTTACTAATAAAATCATCAAAGTGTATCATATAATGTCTACATGTGCCTTTTCATAATTCAAGATCTGGCGTATTTACTCTAGGTTAAGCATTCAATTTCATGTTGATCCTAGACATGGAATTTGTGAAGAAAAAAATTGGTAGCCATATATAAATCGAAAGGTTTTGAACTTCAAGCATCTTGGGTCTACACACGTTCACAGGGAGAGATAAGAGAAAAATGATGGCTTGATTTTATTGCAAGTGGGACATGTCAGATCATTTTTCGCGATGTGGACGAGGCATTGATAGATGAGGAGAATTGTCAACTACGACTTTTTGCATTAATGTCTAAATGGATATTATTCATCCCCATTGAAATGTGTGCTCTTGGTTATATGTCGAGCACATAACTAGCTAGCAACTTTTTCATAATCATGCTTTGTATTTTTTAGTTTCAACAAGTAATTTCATAATCACTTCATAGTTCAATAATATTATTACTAAAACCTTACCTATTTGATTTAAATCCATCCAAGAAAGATTCGAGAATAGCCCTTTATCCTATGACCTACAAAGTGCTAGATGAAGTAAGCATTGTGGTAGGATTTTGAACCTAATACATATTGGAAATCCCCCATTTTTTATTTGGGACCCTTTAAGCTCACGTGAATAGTTTAGGTGATAGATCACAACTATAAATTCCTCAACGATCAAAATCCTCAACGACCTGACATATGTCCCTTTTTTCCCGTGATTCTAGGTGTGGGCCATACAGTGATTATTTTCCACTATCCAATCAAAATCCTCAACGAGTGACACATGTCCCTCTTTTCAGTGATTCTTGAATGACGTCGACATCATAGTTTTTTATGAAGATAACTATGCACAAAATCACTACCTTCGGATGCTACATCCACTATGCATCTTCTTTTCTCTAATGTGTCACATGATACATGCATTTGAATTTCCCTTACTTTTACGTGTATTCTAGCTACCCAATAAATGCAAGGGTTGAAACTCTAAAAAGAAATTCACTTTAGAAATATATTGCAACCACTCGTTACATTCACAAATATCTTAATAAATTGTTTAAAGATCACCCTACACATCACCCCTTTTCTTTTTCAAATGATTGACATAAATGTCAAGTGCTTGTTGGAGGATTGAGTTCCCCATTGTTTTCCCATTCTGTTCTTTTCAACCTCCACCTTCTCCATCCTCATACACCATTTTCTTCACCCCTCTTCCTCTCCCATTGGTTCTCTCAAGCTCCATTTTGACTCCTTCAAAAGATCCCCTTCGGCGTTTCCATCGTACATTTCAAGTGCGATTGCTAGTTTTTAAACCAAAAATTTATTTTGAAAAAATGATTTAATTATTAAAACACTATAGTAAAAAATTAACTATCAAACTTGTATTGGAAGTAAATGAAATGAGAAGAAAAAAGAGTATGCAATGAGTTTCTATAAAAACCTTTTGTACAAAAGATAAAATTAATGTGTTGAACGAATAAAGTAGATGATAAAACTGTAAAAAATCTGACATTCTCACTAAACTGTCATCATTTTGTTAATACGGTATGAGCAATAGTGGTAATTGATAAGATTTATTGAATCCAACCACCTTCCTTAAACCTGGTTTAATGAAGAGATGTGACTGATTTCAGTATTTTTGTTTACTTCCAGTCGCTAAGTGTCAAACATCCAATTTCGCCAGATGTATGGTTGTGATAAAACAAGGTACAAGCCTTGAGCTTTGGCTCGCCTTTATATTCTAAGCTTCTCCCAGTCTTCACCATCTTCTTCTGAGTTCGCTTCAACTCTCTGTTAGAGTAAGTTCCAGTTACAGTTTTGCCAAATATTCTCTGTAAGAAATGTTTAGAGTTTCATTTTGATATCAAAGCTAGAACCGTTCTAATTATGTACTGTTTCTAAGGATTTAAGATTGGGATTGATTTTATCTTATCATCTGTAGTATGTACATGTAATATAAAACAAGTAAGAAGTGTTAAACGGTAGAAGCAGGGAGGGCGCCTGGAAAGTCCTCTGATTTCACTGTGCTGCTAAGCCATATTTTCGTTCCCTGCAATTCTCAAAGCCCAAATACTTCTACTGTTAGTTCTTATCCCCTTCTGTAAAACCCCAAAAGCGCCCTTAATGGACGAAAGTCCTCTAATGAATAACATTATTTTTAACCAAATTGTATTCCTAGTCTAATTTTTTTAATATTTTGCACAAAGTTATATTATATAAGATTTTTAGAATAATTTTTTAAGAAACAAATTTAATTATGCTTCAGTGAGTTTTACAATGGCAGGCAAGGTTGTAATGGAGTGGGTAGTTTACTCATTCATATGATTGTCATATGACATTTCATTCATAATTTTGACTGTCTTTTGGAGTGTCACCTAAATAGTTTTGTTTCTTTTATGTTTTTTTGGAGAAGTCACTAAAAAAGAGTAATATTTTGATAGTGTAGTTATGTTTTAGTCTTTTTACTTGAATAAATGTTTTTGAGACCACAATCAATATAAATAAATGATTTCCATTTATCAGAAATCAACAAATTCATAAAAAAATTAATAAAATTACTGGTTAAAAAAATATGATAAAAATCAAATTGTAGTACCTTGAAATTGATATCTATTAATCTATTTCATATAGATATATTTAATATTACATATTTATTATGTTAAATTATTATTATTTTTGGTATACTTAGTTAAATACATATATTATTATTGTTATCTCCAAATAATTATTTTCATTCACATACATACATATATATATATATATATATATATATATATATATATATATATATATATATATATATATAATTTTTGAAGAATCTATTCCTTAACAAGGATCTTCAATGTGGAAGCATTTCGGATACAGAAGTCATATATTATAGTATTTTCATTACTTAATCATCATCATCATTTTTTCTTTACTTTTTTTTTTTGTTTAAAAAAATTTGAAACAGTTTAATGTAATGTTAATACAGTTTTTGAAGAGGATCATTTGTACAGTTTCAATTGTCGAAGAATATCATTTATTCGTTTAAGATCTTTCTAATTTATTCATCCATTTTAGCCATTTGGTTCTAATTTGATATTGTGAAAAATATATTTCTGAGAGTAATTGTAGGTCAATATGAGAGATTTATCTTAATCAAGATGACAATTTTCGTAAAAATTGAACGGTTTTGAACATGGTTCTTTGAGTTTACGTAAATGACCAAACTGTGAAAGATTTTTGTTTTTGACAGGGGGCGACTTGCAAATCCAGGCTTCAGAACTAGATTTTGGGGTCTGCCAAAACTATGGGTCAACGACAGAGCCTGTTAGATAAGGCTAGGGAAATGCTGGGCCACACCCTGGAAAATATGAGAAAAAAAACCACCACGAAGAAATCCTGGAGGAAAATCTGTACATGTTAGAGGCACTGATTGAAAAAGCTATCTGTGAAATAGACGGAAGCGATTCTCTCGTAGGAGAGTATAATGAGTGGCGGAAACGCCGGTGGCAGGAGCAGAAAAGAACGGAAGGAGGAAGACTGAGAGTAGAAGTAGAAAATCTAAAAGAAAAATGGAGCGAGATAATGAGGCAGCAAGAGGGCTCT
Source organism: Taxus wallichiana var. yunnanensis (assembly GCA_018340775.1). Taxonomy (NCBI): domain Eukaryota; kingdom Viridiplantae; phylum Streptophyta; class Pinopsida; order Cupressales; family Taxaceae; genus Taxus; species Taxus wallichiana. The sequence goes on along the minus strand of CM031237.1, from coordinate 937,550,576 downwards.
GCAAGATCTCGAAGAGAAACTGGTTACGAACGTAAAAGCAAGGCAATAGAAGATGAAACCCTGAAAGAAAGATGGTATCAACTCGCAGATACTCCAAGAAGAATGGAACGAAGGGTGCAAGAACACTATGACCCTGAACCCAGTGAGGGGAGAAATGAAATCTGGTTACTGGCCAGAAATGAGCAAAGAATCTATGCAGAGTTGGTGAGGTTAAGAATGAAACCTAGGGAGTTTGGTGAAGAATACAAATGGAGAATAAAGCAGCAATTCCATGAAATAGATGAGCATATGGAGCTCGCTAGAGCTCTAAAAACAGAACCCAGTCATTCGAGTGGGGAACTGTGAAGAGAATTGCTCTTAAAGTGTTTACAGCTACTGAAGCATTAGGCGGATTCCTCGCATTTCACTATGTGTACGAGATGATCCACTGATGCCATTCGCAGTGATAGCCGGGATAAAGAATTCCATTGAAGTGGCAACAGAGAGTATTTATGAAGAGTCGCAGCCTGAGCCTGATTATGTGATAGACCACATTCTCAAGGTCGAGGAAGAGATTAAAAGCTCAAAATGGAGTTCACCGAAAAGTTTCAACTTCCAAGGGAAGGATTTTTTCACTAAAACACAAACCCTTTTAAAGGCCAAAGACGTGGTGAAAAACCTACAATAGTAAGGAAGGCACCAAGAGCAACATGATCCGTGCAAGTTTTAACTGTGCACGAAGGATGAAATATCATTGTTAATTGATTCCAAAGGCAGTAACTTTTGTAGGGAGTGTTTTAATGGAATGCTCATTTACATATATCATAATTATGGAAAAAAATATGGGTAGTACACTCAATTAATTATGAGTGTCTAAGACACAAAATTAACCTGTGAGGTCTTTGAATTAAAGATTGATGCACTTGAAGGTCACTGATTCATGAAGTTTGCAACTAGAAATCACTTCAAAATATTTTATGAAATAGTTACCAAACCATATGTATGGTAGATTTATATGACAATTCATATGCCATGTATAAAAGAATTATATGAGGTTACTTGGTCTTACAAATTAAATGAAAAATTTCTATAGATAATTCTCCTCGAGTCTCTTTCAAGTTCAAATTTAAATTGTTCATAAATAATATAAACTACTAACAAATTGTTTATATTTTTGGATTTTTCTTTAAATTAAAATACAAATTTATCATAAACATCAATTTTTTGTGTCAATAATGAAAATTTAAGTTGGTTGAATTTAGTACTTATGATTGATTTTGTAGACACTCAAATTTGACAATTCGCCCTTTGTTTTTTACTATGGATTTTTGTTAGAGACAAATACACCCTTTCTATCCTTAATACATCTTGAAGTTCCTTGTTAACTTGTTTATTCATATACACTAATAAATCGATAGATTCTCGAGAGTTAAACGCATATAATCCTTGCACAAATTCTAGTTGACATGATACAACCTTAATTTTTCATATTTTTCATCCTTATTCAAAAACGCCCATTTTGGTAGGCTTGTGAAATCCAATCTTGACTGACTTGTATGGTTTTGGACCAACATATCTTCCATTTTTAATATTTTAATTTAATATTTTTTGTTGGGTAATTTAATCCTCTAGGTTAACCTTTCCATGATAATTCACCTTTGGAACCCTATCTCGTGAAGTTAAATTCACCTCATTTGCGACCATGACACAAACAGTAACATTCTCAATAACTCTTATTACAAAAAATAACACAAAAGGCACACAAGACTCCCTAAATCTCGCCAAAAGCTCGTGGAAAATCATTTGGGAAACAATTAGTACATGTCTCAAGCATTCTAACATCTCCACTTCCTTCATTTGCAAACACTCAAACATTTCCACTTCAAGGATTAGAAAGACCCAAACTCAATTCTAGTATTATCAAGGAGGTTCCAATTGTCAAATATAGTTCCAATCATTCATATATATCACATGTTAGGTAGAGAATGACTTGTGGTTTGAGACATATTTGGAGTAGTGTCGACGTTGGCGGTCAATGATTGCAATTCAACCCTATTTTAATTTTTTTTTTTTTGTAGGGTTTACCACCCATAGCTAGGGTTTGAGACCTTACTCAAAATATTGAGAGGGTTTTGAAACACGAGTGATAACTAGGGTTTGACAAAGCTGACATACATATCTAGGCAAGCGACAATCTCAAGAAGTTAAAGAACAAGCTTTAGAGTATGTCTAAAATTGTACAATAGATGCAAAACCACATGAACGTTCCGGATAGATATGTACGGTCATACATTAGGAATTTTCTAGATATAGTTCAAAGAACAAAACAATCTCAAGTTTAGATAGCCTAGTACATGCACTCTACACACCCAAAACTTCTTAGATCTATTTGTAATCAACTAAATGCACTCATCCTCTTATATTTTTGAGCTTATAGCATATTGTATACATTCGGTGCAAGAATTAATGCGTTGTTATGCTATTGCATAATTAATGTTGGAAGTTAATTAATTATTATAACCTCATGTAGCTCTCCTTCACATCATTTTAGTGTACTTAACTCACTAATCTATTATAATTCTAATACATGTATAAAACATTATAATTCATATCTTCATTTTATCTTCAAAGTCACACCCGATTTTCATCTATCATATTCCCTAACTTTGGTTCGGATAAATTTCCCTAGGCTCTCATGGTTGAGGGAAATGGAGGGAGTTTGAGAATGAGGGGGATGAAAGAATTTGGCTATCTCCTTTGTTCTCTCAATGCACTCTTGAGTTTACAAAATCAATCACCAACCCTTTGAAATAGGAATGGATTTACAATTTATAGAATGAGAGGTGATTCATAACCTATCCCCCAATTCTTTTTCATATGTCTTTGCACAATTTAAAACTTTTCAACTACCTAGGAAGCTTTTAAGTCCCTTTTTATAACATAAATGTGACTTATTACATTGGGAACATTAAGACATGAAAAAGTGAAACTCCAATGCAAAATTAGAACATTGAGAAGAGAGAGAAAGTTGGGGGAAGAGGAGAGAGAAAGAGAGAGAGAATAAGAAGAGGAGATGTCATTCCCGATGAAGTCCATTGATCCTTTTTGATGGAAAGCTCCAAATGCAGTAAGACTCTGAATCTTCGAACTCTTTGCACCTTGAGAAACTCCTTCAAATTAGCTCATGAATGCTTGCCAAGTTGAATGAACTATTTTGTTGATGACCACAACTCCCAGCCTGCGTATGATATACCTGTGACCCAAACTATGTAGTGAGTGTCGAAAAACATTGTCCAGTTCCCTGAGATGGACCTCAAATTCCCTATGATCAATGCCCATGGATGATCTAGAATGATGGTGTTGACCTAAATGATCATCCCTCTATGTCCCATTGTGCCAAAATTGTCCTTTGAGAACAACTTGCTATTTTTAGTAAGTATAGATGGGGCAACTTACTATTTTTAGTAAGTGTCGTAGTTTAGCTTTTCCCAACCTCAACCAAATGGTATGGTAGCTTGAATTATTTCTTCTTACTGTGTTCCTCTCACCTTTTGGACCAACTGACTATTTATAACAGGGGCTTGTGGAACCACTTACTATTTTTAGTAAGTGTCAATTGCGAGTCGAGATGACCTTTTTGATGACTTTTCCTATAATAATCCCTTTGTGTTCACCACTTTCTTTGTAACCTCTTAAAATGGTGGCTTACCTGAAGTAATAGACCCCTATGTAGGAAGGCATGTTATTTTTAGTAAGTGCACTGCGGATGTCAGATTGTAACAAAATAGGTCTTGAAATTTTGGGTTTTATTCTAGGGTTCCATGCTTTGAATTTTGAGTAATTCCTTCGTCTGAACAAGTGGGAAAATGATATTTTCATCGGTGGGAGAAGAATACTGAAAAAAATATAGCTCTCTATATCCCTAAAAAATAGGGACTTCATGACACAAACTATTTTACGTGAAACTAGATTTTTCAACGATCATTCCCTCCAATTTTGCGTGATTTTGCCCACTGGAACCCTGAGAAGTGAAGAGGTAGTTCACTTCCTTTTTGCAGAGATGTTCTTCATGTGACAAGATAGAACTATGATGAAAAATCAGTCCTCCATATCCATAAAAAATAGGGACTTCATGGTGTAAAAACTAGTTCATACAAAACTAGATTTTTTAACAATCATTCCCTCCAATTTTTACGCATTTTCACCCACTAGAACCCTGAGAAGTGGAGAGGTAGTTCACTGATTTTTTTCCACTACTTTGTCATGGCGGCCATTAAAGGAGATTGAAAATTTCTAGTCTGTTTTTTTTTCCATTTTCTATGAAATCAACTCCATTGCGATAGGTTTTTTCTTCTTGTCTCACTGGTGAATTTTTTCTTTGATCCGATTGCCAGTTTGACTGGAAATTGAGTTTTGATCTTCGTGGATCCGGAAGTGAAATTTATTTGCTGTGAGCATTCCTTGCTAAAATGGGAGGTTTGAATATGAGTTTTTAATGTCCTTTAAGAGAGAGAAACTCATCAACAAATGGTTTTCAATCTGTTGGTCCGTAAATCTGTCGCCTGGACAGATCTATGGATAGACGAGCCAACAGTGTGTAGGGCTTAGCCCCTCTTTGAGTCAGCAAAGCGAAACTGGTTTATTACTATTCTACCAGCAGGAATCTATGCAAGTCTCATAGATTCTACCTTCGGGGGTTTGGGATCTCATCCCAGTAGAGTGTTTCAGGCTGCGAAAAGAAAGGAATGAAAGAGGGAAAAGAGAAAGAACAGATCCGAAGGAAGAAAAGAAATGAATTCCAAAGCAGAAAGGTCAGAAGATTTATGTTTTTGGGTTGGTAGTAAACAAAGCCAATCCTACTTGCATAAATAAACAAAGCAATACTGATGAGCAAATGACAGAAAAGTAGATATGAATCCAACAGATTAAACACATACAGATCTAACGTAAGGAAGATCTAATACATAACACAGCTATTGAGCACAAAGTCTTAATATTTGTATTACTGTTTTCTTCTGTTACAAGAAAGCTCAAAGTCTTTCTCTCCTCACTTCTATTTTCATCTAAAAAATGTTCACCCCGAATACAACAAGTATTCCAGTATTTATAGAAGAGAGGAGAAGAAAAGCAAAAAGGAGCCAACAAATATTTACAAAGATATTTACAAAATATCTAAAAGTCATGTTGACTTTTGACAACTTGATGGATGACATCATCCCATGATGCAACATGGATGATGTCATCATTTGTGCCAACACACTTTAGACATTTCAACAAGAAAGTCGGAGAATAGAGAGAGGAAGAAGAAGAAGAAGAAGAAGAAGCTACTCGTCATCGTCATCCTGCGGCCGAAAGGGGGTTGCCTGCTTCTGATGCTGCTCAGGAGATGATATGTGGAACTGAGCGCGGTATTCCAAAAACTTGTTAATCATGGGCCCAAATTGATCCTGTGATGGATCCTTGTGCCGTTCGCTGATTGCTTCGCAAGTCTCCCGCTCGCTTATGAGCTTTTCTGGGAGTTTAGAATAATCTTTCTCCGCCTCGATGAGAAACCCGATGAAGTCCCTACAGGCCAGCAGGTTGTTGATAGATTCAGTGTCAAATGTGACCTCTGGCCCCGTTCCTTGAGAAGCGATCTCCTTGAAGATCTGGATAGTTTCATCAGCTGATCTCATGGTAAAGGAAGGAGTGAGCAGCCCTGGAGACATGTTAAGGACAATTCGCTCCATTTGATGCATCGCATCGGTCTTCATTGTCTTCCCAGGCCTTGATGCACTCTTCTTGGCTGACGGCCACAAAGTGCCGGTGGTGAGGGATGCCAAGTATCATCTCAAAATGACGGGCAGTGAGGTTTATGACTACCTCGCCCTTGCTGTTTTCGACACACCTTGTGTCCTTGTTGTAAGATTGTGCAATCACCATCATGAATTCATTGTTGACAGCGCTGACGGGGATTCCTCCGGCGAAATGCAGGGCACTGCCTATTAACTTGTCCATCCATGGACTTCTTGTAACTTTCTGAGTTCTAACCCAGAATTCTTCCATGTCAATGTGACCCAATTCTGAGTCTCTGACATCCATGCTGCATTCAGCCTGTGATTCGGGCATCCTGACCCTTTGATATTTGTACTTCATCTCCTCTTCAGTAAGCTTAGCCTTTCCTCTTGGTTTGGTGGGTCTCTTGCTGGAGGTAGACATGTGTTCTTTCGAACTCAGTTGCTGATCTGCATGAAGAAGAAGCGAGACCCAATCCAAAAAGGTTGAATTAGCCATTTGATCTTCCATTGGAAAGCTAGCAGAAGAAAGAGTTAGAGATTTTAAGGCTCAGGGCGCAGGGCGCATGAAAATTGCAACTTGCAGGCCAAATAGATAATGCGCGCAGGAAGAGGGTGTTACAAAGGTTAAACTGGCGCCAAAGGCGCATGGCGCATGGATGTTGCAGATTGCATTTTATAGAAGGGCGCATGAAAATTGTGTGTTACATTGGGATTCGGTGCGCCAAAGGGATATGGCGCGGCGCATGAAGGGTTTACACAACATGATGTTGTTGCGATCGGGGATGCGCCTGCGCCTTTATTGCTTCATACTTGCGCAGATAAAGCTTGTGTTGCATGGAAGCTGGGTGCGCCATGGGCGCATGGAAAAAGGGATGCAACATGGACGGATGGTGCGCTATTGGGGCGCAGGTTTAACACTTGAAGCACGCGGAAAAGGCGCGCCTTGAGGGCGCATGAGCTCATTATGCAGCAGGCCGAAAGGGTGCGCCATTGGCGCGGATTTTGCTCATGTAACAGGGCTGGGTAGATGCGCCAAGGGGGCGCAACTGTTCTTAGTGTTGCAGGACGCACCGATGCGCCAAGGGGAAAAGACAGTGAACAAACCTTCTTTACAAAGGGGGTTCCTTATGATGTAGGTTCTTTTATCCCTGACTTCTTATTTGAAAGGCTCAGCTGGGTAAACGAAACGGTTTAGATCAGGAGGGCTACAACCACTGTTTCAAGAAAACGTCCTTCTCCAGCAGATCTGGAAAGAGGGAGGATAGCATAGGGGGAGGGCAGCCAACTTAAAACATATATTTTAAAGACCAGACCAGCAAGCATAAAAACCAGACCACAAAAATACCAAGAACCGAAAACACCAAACACACAAGGGGGAGAAGAACCTCTTACCTGATAAATAGCAAAAGTGTGCAATGGGTCCACAAGGCGAAGAAAACGATGGGCAGGAGCTGACAGGTTTAGAAAAATCACGTGCTTTGCAATAGTGAAAATGACATTGGGCGCGTAAAACACCTATATATATATAGGTAAACCTGCCATTAATGCGCCAACCACTTTTGAACTGGCGCATGAAAATCGTTGTCGACAGGAGAAAGCGTGCGCTGTTTGGCGCACGAGAGTATTTGACAACAGGAGACGAAGTGCGCCTTGCGCGCCAAAAGCATTGTCGACATGAAGTTATGTGCGCCCTTTGGCGCATCAAAAAGCGGAGCAACAAAAGTTGTGTCAATAATAAGGCGCATGCGCCTTGGCGCACGCAAAAGAGACTCAACATCCTTTGGCGCACCTAAAGATGTGTTAACATGGAAAACCATGCGCCAAAGGCTTTTTAAGGGGGCGCATCAAAAGCTAGTGTTACAAGGATATTTCATGCGCCCAGCCAAAAAGGCTCAAAATGACTGAGTTCGAAAACTAGATTTCCCGGAAGGGATTTTACAACGTTTGAGCGAGGGATCCCTAACAAGGATCGAAAAATTTTCCGTATGGTTATCGGTAAAATTGCCCTTGTCAATTTTACGGATAACAAATCCGTGGATTTGTAAGATCTCTTTGATTTTCGGTTTCCTGACAATGAAGATTTTCAAACTTCATGCTTATTCGTTCTTCATTTGATCAATATTTCATTTGGGACCTGCATATTTTCATGGAGTGAAGGATTTATTTGCTATTTCAAAGCTGGTTTGAGCTTTGGAAATGGTGAAGTGGTGGTGAGAAGTTACAAAGCAAGCTGTGCACAAAGGAGTTAAATGTTAGAAGTTAGAAGCATGAGGAGTATTTAAAATTTTAAAATTAAAGATGAGAAGAGAGATGGGAGAATTTTTCAAGGTTTGATGTCCCGACATGTGAGGGACATGAGGGACATAAAATTCCATGGTGAGGAAGGTGATGACACGTGGCGGGAATCCTATGGCAGGGAATGAAGGCTCAAAAAATTAGCTTTAAAGCACTGAGGAGGTGAAAGCAGGTCATATGGGTGACCAGAAGTCTCCCTTAGGGGGTTCAGCGCATTTTTCAAGGTTTTATGTCCTTGACCTATGAGGTACATGAGGGACATAAAATTCCATGATCCTCCTGGAGTTGACGCATGACGAAGATCTGACGGCTATTTGAGCTCCCACAAAGCTTTGGTGGCCGAACCGACGATCTTGGAGGTTGCATGAGGATCCAGAGATCATATGGGGGATGGATGAATTTTTTAAGGTTTGATGTCTCTGACCTTGAGAGACATGAGGGACACAAAATCATGTCAAGATCTTGGAGCTGACACGTGTCCTCCCAAAATTTGGCTAACTCCCGAACTCGCTCCAAGAGGACAACTTGAAATGATGATAACTTGAGCTCCCAATGGAATTTTTTGATGAAATTTTATATGATCCTGACTTGAGTTGGCCTTTTGGTTACAATGGTGGGGGTATCAGGTATTGATTATTACATTTGATCCTTGAAAAATTAGATTTTTTATTTGGTACTCCACCTGTGCATGAGAAAAAACTGCTTGTAGACCTAATGCGCCAAAGTGTTGTGAAAAAATAATTTCACCATATTGTAGGGCTTGGAATTATATTTATGGTGATGTTTTGTTTTTCTCCTAACTCCATCTAGAGCTCTCGGAATCACCTTCGGAAGTTCAATAGCTGTTTTGGCATGTGCATTGCTTAGGCCTGTGAACCCTAATTTTGGTGAAACTACCCCAACTTCTCCAAGTCCTTCCAAAATATTCTTGAATCACTTCCACAATGTCCCAAGGCCTTTGAATTTCCTCCACATTTGTTTTGGCTTTTAATGTCTGCTCCATGGGGTTTGTCAAGTCTTAAGAAGGCCAATGACAACCCTTTCCATAACTCACACTGAAGCTTGCAACTTTTGATGAACTCCTAAAATCACCTAGGGGGAATGAATGGAATTTCCTAAATCACCTAGGGGATGAGATAACATCAATTGAGAGGTCACTAGACTTACTGGGTGGACTTGGTGTGCACTGGGAATGATAGGACATGAAAATTTTGGCATAGGGGTATAGTTGTCATGCTCAGAAATTGTTAATTTCTAGTTGCACATTTACACAACGAGTTCTTTATTGCGGTATTTGTTAGTTTAATTTTTTTTTGGTTGGTTCCTTGTTGTAGTTTATTTGTTAGTTTTATTTGTTTTGTTTGGGTTATTTGCTACGGTTTGGTCTGTTAGTTCGTTTTGTTTTTTGTTGGTTCTTTGTTGTAGTTTAACTGTTAGTTTGATGTGTTTTTGGCTGGATTCATTGTTGTAGTATTGAATGTTAGTTTGATGTGTTTTGTTTGGTTCTTTGTTGCGCTTTTGGTTGTGAGTACACCGTATTTTGGTTGGGTTCTTTGTTGGATATTGGATGTAATTTTTCTTAGTTTGGGCTGCAACTTTTGGTTGTAAGTTGTTGTGTTTGGGCTATGGTTATGTTGGGTTGTGACATTTAGACAAATAGTTGGAGTGTGAACTCTTATTGGAAAATTTAATATGAGCAAGTGTTGAGCCATTTTTTCAAATAGTTCACATGCAATCTTTTTTTGGCATATTTATATGAATATGGAATGAGACATTTTATCAAATAGTTCACATATAACCTCTTGTATGACATATTTCTATGAAGATGTGTTGTGACATTTTTTCAAATAGTTTGTGTGCAATCTCTTGATTGACATATTTAAAAAGATTGTGTTGAGACATTTTGACAAACAGTTGGCATGCAATCTTTTAATTGGCATAAATACGTGAGTATGGATTGTGGAATTTTGTTAAATAATTTACGTGAATCCTTTTGTTGGGCATAGGTATGAAATACATTATTATGAAATTTTTTCATACAATTTGCATGCATTCTTTGGATTATATGTAAAGTTAATTCTATGTCATTTTGTCATACAACTGACATGCATTCTTTAGACAATATGTGAAGTTTATTATATGATATTTTGTCATCTTTGTTGACATGCATTCTTTGGATTATATTTGAAGTTCATATTATGACATTTTTTCATACGGTTGGCATGCATTCTTTTGGTATAAAGGTTATGTTGGGCCTTTTGAAAAATATGTTAAGTTGCTGATTTTTTTTGGCATGTTGTTCATTTTGAGCTTGTGAAGTGAAGTTCATGTTGACGTTTTGTCAATTGGTTAGTATGCCTTCTCCTTTTTGCATGGAGACTATGTGTGACATTTCATCAAATAATTAGTATGTTGATTTGATTTGGCATGAAATATTATTATGAAATGCATTATGTAATCAGTCTTATGTGTGGTAAGTTTTATGCATTTTATGTATGATGGTTGAAGGCACCACTCAAGAATGATATTTTGAACTTGGTTAGTTCATGCATGTATACATGCTTATTGACATCATTATTATAATAATGGATGAATTTGTATGTTGATGCATGACTGTGTATTGCTGATATGTTTTCATTTGTAGAATAATACATTTATGAAATTGAAAGCTCTTGCCAATTCGATTGGAACTTGATTAGCTAAAATTGATTAATAAGTAGTATGTGGAGATAGTTAATCTAAGCTATGAACAACTTTAAATAAATTAAATAAATGCGGAAAAGAATTATATAAGTGACCAAACAACTATGTAAAAGTAAATGCTAACCCTAATGTGCAAGAGATAAAGAGGAAAGAACTCAACTAATAACGAGACACTCACGTGACTATGTTGCGAGAGCTAATAGAAGAATTTGGAAGTAGGAATGACTCAGTGCATAAAATCTGAAAAAGGATGGATTTGGAGTTTCTAGTCAGGAATGGATTGCTTGGAGAGGGACTGAGGCACTTGCAGTGCTTTGGTATGCAAACCGAGCACCACGGTTTGTGCAAAATATCTAAAAATGAATCTCACGGGGCTAAGAGGTGGTCTGGAACCCTCGTTATCTGTCACATTAGATTCGTTTCCCGTAACGGATGTCACCAATAATCCAAGATGATGTAAATACCTATAAAAGACCAAAATGAAGTATAAAAACCCTAAAAAAATAAATATGCAAATGAATGGGTTGGATTGACCTCAACTGCCATAACATCGGGCTTACTAACTGAGTGGTGCACTACATTTCAGACTCCAAATGTAGTTACGGTGAGAGTGTGCATAATGTACCATAGGTGCTCTTATGTCGATCACACTTTGTGAAGTAGTGAGCAATAAATAAATTTAGAAAATGTAATAACATGTGTGCATGGAATATAATAGAGTCCCTTCCCTATGAAGTGTGATGTAGATGTCCTAGCCTTGTGCCTTGATGATGTAGCTATGATCTCAGTAAATTCATCAACTTTAGAATTATCCAAAGAAAAAAAAATTAACACTTTGTTATTCTACTTTCTATTAGAAAATGACAGAGATAGCTAGTGAATGAATTTTTCTTATGCTTAGAATCCACAATTACAGGAAAGGAAATAATATAAACTCATAAACACCAAGTTTTATCCTAGAAACCTCCAGAGGAGGAAAAACTAGTCGGAAGGGAAATTTCTCTTTCTTCCCACTTTTATTGGCCAATTCAAAACAATAAGTACAAAATTTACAATAAGTATGAAAGAGAAGTAGATAATATCTCACACTTCCTCTCAATTACTTGTTTTCTCTGTCTCAACACTCCTTTCTTCTACAAAACACAATTCTAGCACTAAGAATTTCTTGCTCACTTGATTTCATGCTTCGATGATCCTATTATCTTCTACAAACATGTATTTATAGCCTTTCTCATGTCCTCCCATGCACTGGAGAATGGGAAAGGTCATGGAGGAGAAGAGACACGAACAACCTTCCAAATTTTGGGTTGTTTGTTTCATATTTTGTTTTCTATACAAAAAAGCTAGGACTACCCCTAATGCACTCGGATCTCCCAGGACCACTACCCTGGTTAGGCGGTGGTTCTGTAACTGCCACTTTGCATAGAGTGGTGGTCCTACTACTAAAAAGACGAGACCTCCGTGTGTTATTTTTCCTTCTTTATGATGACTGATTTTATGAAGTAGAGTCATTTTAGATCCCTATGGATCACAACTCCCCTACTTAGGAGGCTTTTTGTCCCACAAAATCTTAGTGGGGATTAGATGAGGAAATAATTCCTTCACTTGCTCCTTCGAGTACCATCGGGTCTGCTTTGGTGTCTTTCCTTTCAAATAAGAATTTGTCAAAACTCATGCGGACTTCTCCTAGTCTCTTTGACCTTCTAATGCAACACTACATCCTCCTCGAATTCACCTCATGATTCCAAGATACAATCCTCAATGGAAGGTAGCAATTGTAGTCCTTCATACTCATCTAGCATGGATGACTCATATAGGTGCAAGTTCTCACAGTTTACTACAAAGTACATCCTCATAAATGATGGCAAGTCAAGTCGAAAAACATTTTCTCCAACCTACTCCAATATGGTGAAGGTCCCATATCATAGTGGTTTGAGCTTCCGTGCTTGACCTTGTAGTCTCTCCTTGCTCAAGTAAAGCCAAACTCTATCTCCAACATGAAGCTTATGTTCTATCCTATGCTGATCGTGCCTAGCTTTGTACTTGGCTTGAGATTTCTCTAGCTATTATTTGAATTTGAGATGGATTTTCCGGATCCTCTCAATAAATTTTTTTGCTCTAGTCACCTATGTGTCTCGTGTCTCCTCCTCATCATGCTACCCAACTACTATATCCAGTGGATTCGTATGTAGATATCCCAAGCATGCTTTAAACGATGACTTCATAGTGGATGTGTGTACTACTCGATTATAGGAATGCTGAATGTAAGTTAAGGACTCATCCCAAGTCCTTGGGTATTTATTGTTATACCCTTTGATCAACTGTACCAAAGTCCTGTTTCGCCACCTATGTCCGTCCATCTCGTCTCATGGATGGAAAGTTGTGCTCCTTTGTAACCCGGTATCCATCTTGTCATATAAAGTAGTCTAAAACTTCCCAAGAACTTGAAATCCCTGTCAGAAACAATAGACTTTGGCAAACCAAAATGCACCCATACATTAGAAAAGAAAAGATCTATTACCTCATGTGCTTTTATTTTCCTTTTACATGCCATAAGAATACACATCTTATTGAATCTATCAACAACACCATAGAGATAGTCATGGCCATATTTAGACATAGGTAATCCTCCTATGAAATCCACATAAATGTCCTCCCATGGACGAGTAGGTATTGCAAAGGCATATACAAACTCTCCTTCCTAGTCTTAGACTTGTTGTTACAACAAATTTTATATCCACATAAATTTTGATACTTATTCTTACATATTGGGCCAATACATGTACCTTTTCAAGTGGGCTAGGGTCTTACCAACACCGAAATATCTTGCTAATTTCGAGGTATGTGCTTCCCTCATCAATAAAATTATTTCTTATTTAGGCACGCAAAGCTTTCCCATTGGTAGAGCAGCTTGTCCTTGAGATAACAATCTTCAATCCCGGTCCTTTCAGGTCCCTTGGGATCCGCAACTCTGAAATGTCACCCAAAGTCTCAGTCTTGGGCATATACCTCTCTATAAGCTTCCTTCGTGAAGGCCTTGATCTGAGAGATAGTTTCAAAATAGGAAAATGTCTCTTGTGTGGGAAGCCTTAGACAACATGTCTACCACCAAATTTGTACTACCCTTCTTGTATTTGATCACTAGATGGAACTATTGAAGAAACCCTATCCATTTGTAGTGCCTCGCCTCCGTAAGTTAGGCTTTGTGCTTGCAAATACCGGAGAGGTTTGTGGTTAGTGTGCACAATAATTTCTTTACCCAAAAAATAATGCTTCTATTTTTTAATTACTTAAACTAGTGCATACATTTCCTTATCATATACTGAATATCCTTAAACTGCTGAAGTGAAAGTTTTGGAATGATAGCATACAAGGTTTACCTCCTCAAGCAACACTCGTGCCCATAACATAATCACTGACATCTGTCTCTACTTCAAATGGATGTTGTAAATTAGGAAGAGAAAGTAATGGAGAATGACTAATATTGTATTTCAATAACTCAAAGGATTTGTCTTGTTCCTTACCCCAATCAAAACCATTACTCTTTGCGGCCATTGTGTGTAGAGGTGTTGCAATCGTGGAGAAGCCTAGAATGAACTTCTGCATGTACTGTACTTCTCCCACAAAACTCCTAGTCTCTATGGCTCATGTTGGTGTTGGCCAATTAGTGATGGCTTCCACCTTCTTTGGATCCACTCATAGCTCTCCTCCTCCAACCACGTGCCCAAGATAGACAAGTGACTGTTTGGAAAATTCACATTTCTTCATATTACAAAGCAGTTGTTTCTCCTTGAGAACTTGCAAGACTTGTTGTAAATGAGTTAGATGTTCTTCCCATGTGGCACTAAAAATCAAGATATCGTCTAGATATACAATGACACATGAATATATGAAATCCCGTAATACATCATTCATCAATCTCATAAATGTAGTGGGTGCATTACATAACCCAAAAGGAAGTACTAACCATTCATACAAACCATGTTTTGTCTTGAAGGTAGTCTTCCATATATCCTCCTCCTTCATTTTGACTTGGTGATAACCTGACTTGAGATCCAACTGTTGGTGCAGGTTCACAAAGCACCCGGATGTTTATCAGATTTCTAGTTTGACATTGAACATCCAGTGTGATTGCACAACATTGAATCTTTTCCCCAAGTGTGGGACTTGTAAAAAATGGGAAAAGAATCTCCAGGTTAGAGGCTAGTTCCTCAACTCCTCTGATTAGATGTATGCTTGTAAATTGCAGAGGTTTAAACTATAAATCCTACTCTAATTTCCAAGGGGACAGAGATGAAAGATGCAAAAGAAATAAACTAAGACTAACAAGGTGATACACCAAAGGAGTGGTGAAAATTTACTTCTACAAATTGACACAGATCACAGAATTGCAACAAATATCATGCACAAACTGATACAATGTAATGAAAGACCAGAAATGAAGCAAACAACACAAGAAGAGGACTAAAACTCATTCACAGAGCCTGCATTGTCATTTCCAATGTCAAAATACATGCATTACAATAGCAGAGAGGTAGAAAGCATGTTTCCATTCTGAAAGAGGTCTGATATTCCACAAATCCACTTGCCAGGGTGAAGAAGGGAGTCTGCAAAACATAGAAATGTCCAACCCTTACAAAATGAGCCAAATCTGGCTTTTAACAATGAAGGTTCGAGCCCAGAAGGAGAAACACAGGAAAACATGAAAGGATGCTTCAACCACTTGACCAAATTGCATTAAAACAACATGGGCACCCTTGCAAGTTCATTCCCCAATGTTTTTGACCATGCTGGAGAAGAATGCGAACCATACTTCATCAAAATGGTGGTTGAGATGTCAGTTCTATTTCTTTTTCCCATGTCAGAGGCGTTTTCCATTTTCTCTCTCCAAACCTTACCAAAACACAAAATTGAGCCCTCCATCGTGTAGAGAATTTTACCAATTTCTAATGACACCAAGAACGTGAAAATCTAAGCTCTGGATCAAAAGTTATGCCCTTATGAAGATTTAGGGAAAAACTAGGGCAAATTTGAATTGGCGGGCCCAAAATTTAAATTTTTTCTATTTTTGACTTTGCAAAAATTCCCAAAAAGGTTACTCCGCCTCCCGGCTTGATGCCACGTGGCACCTTTTGATTGGTTACGGGCCTTTCCCTGACCTTTTTACGCCTTTTTGGCCTTTGGAAAATTTTCCAAAATTCTTCGCTGACCCAAAGCTACGATGCCACGTGTTATGTTTGTAATTGGTCATGCGGGCCATCACTTCCAGATTTTCCATTGTCTTGCCAACCGCTTCCCCAAATAGGACATGTGGCACCTTCTGATTGGCATGGGCCTGAACTCTAAATTTCCTTCTATGGACCCGCCTTAAGATTTTCACCAGCCACATGGACATGTGGTGGCTTTTGATTGGTGTGGGCTATCGGGGCGGGCCTTCCTTTCAATATTTTCCATATTTTGGTGAAAGGGAAAATTTCCCTCTGCCCCTCCGCCTTCCGATGACCCCCCGAGGACACGTGGCCTCCTCCTATTGGCTGGTGGGCCTTCGGGCCAAAAAAATTTCTTTGTGCGCCCCGCCAATATTTGATGAAAATTTTCTAAGTTGCCCCGACCATCCGCCATTCCATTGCTGATGTGGCACTTTCTCATTGGTTGGCAGACCTCCTTAGGGAAAATTTCCCTCCAAAACTCTCACCGAGCCATAACTTGAAAAATACAAGGAGTTAGAAGGAAAACTTTACCATTCTGGAAAGCTGAGGGGATGCTCTATCCAATGAAACCATTTCCAGAACATTTTGAGTGCCTGAAAGATAAAAATTTCTGACTGAGACACAAGGAAGGAAGGAATGAAGGGAGTTAGCCAAAAAATAAGCAAGGGGCTTATTTTGGATAACAATTTTGGTGACTTAGGGGTCATCACTCTTGGGATGAAGTTACTAGTTGCTCAAGCGATCCATTGGGCATGGAGTCATAAATTATCTGATTGGAGCTCTCAATTGATTAGAGAATTACAAGGAGGGAGATGAGAGAGTGGAACATCACTTGATCTGGAACATGGCACAAAACTGCATGTTTGGGACAACAAGCTTGTGCCAAAGCACTTAGGGAAAGAAAAACTAAGCTACAACAAAACAATGTGCATAAGCACTTGGAGGAATGAAAATCTAAGCTAAAATGTACAAGGTAGAGAGTTTCCCTCTAGTAGCAATGCTTTAGATGGATTCCATTAACTGGAATCTGCAGTTCTTCACCATCCAATGTAGATAATTGGAAGGCATTGTTGTTCTTACACTTTGTGACCATGTAGGGGCCACTCCAAATGGCATCAAACTTTGAATGTCTTCCTGGCTTTGCTTAGTCTGCATCCCATTTCAACACTAGATCTCTAACTTGGAAGGTTCTAGCCTTAGCTTTCCTATCAAAAGTCTTCTTGATCAAGGCTTGATCCTTCTCCATTGCTTGGGCTGCATGCTCTCTGATCTCTTGGAGTTCCATCAATTCTGCATATCTAACTTCCATGGGTTCAAACTCCAACAATTCCAATTGCTTCATGAGTTCTAACGTTGGCAATTCAAGTGACATGGGAAAAATTTCCTCCCTTCCATAAACAAGCTTGAATGGAGAATTACCTGTGGATCTCTTGGGAGTTATCCTATCAGCCCATAAGGCTGATTTCAATTTAGTATGCCAAGTTTTCTGATTTTCATCAAGAGTCCTCTTGATGATCCTTAACAAGTTCTTATTGGTAGACTCAGCTTGGCCATTACCTTGAGGGTAGTAGTTTGATGAAGTGCTCAGATAAATCCCATTTTCGATAGCCCATTCAGTCACCTTTGATCCTATGAATGCTAAGGCATTATCTGATATTATAGTGGCAGGTATACCAAATCTGGTTATTATCCCTTCATAGAAGTCTAGAATGCTAGATTCATTTGCTTCTCTAAGTGCCACTGCCTCAGTCCATTTGGTGAAGTAATATGTGGATGTTAGAATCCACTTGTGCCCTTGGCTTGAGTTTGGGTTAATGACTCCAATGAAGTCCAAACCCCATTGCATGAATGGCTGGTCAACTGAAATTGGGTGCAATGGAAGGGCTGCTAATCTTTCTTTGCCTGTGAAGAATGCACAATTCTTGCACCTCTTGATCCATGCATAACAATCACTGAATACCTTGGGCCAATAGTAGCCAGCCTTCATGATCTTGAGGGCTATCACTCTTGGTGAAAAATGACCCCTAGCTGTCCCACCATGGAACTCTTCCAATGTTCTATTAATCTGATTTGTCTCAATGCATCTCAGAAACACTCCATTTACATCCTTCTTGAACAAAACACCATCAACAAGTGCATATGGGACAACCTGCAATCTGAAGTGTCTTCTCTTGGTTTTGTTCATCTCTGGAGGGCATAGGCTTGTGTGTAGGAAGTGCATTATGTCTTGGGTCCAACAAGGAGGGAGGAAACCATCATTATCTTCTTGAACATTCCCTTGTTCTTGGTTGTTTTGCAGCACCAAAACAACATCCTTTTCATTGCATGCTTCCATTGATTTGCTTAAGACCAGCTGTTCACATAATCCTTTTCCTCGGACCAGCTTGGTGACTTTGATCTCAATGTCATACTCCATGACATGAGTAATCCATCCTGCACGTTTTTCATTTAAATATTTGTTGAGGAGGAAGTCCTTAACTCCCACATGAGAAACCAATAGTTGAACCTTGTTGTTTGAAACTAGATGCTTAAATTTCTTCAAGCTCCTAATCACTACAAGAACATGCTTCTCAATGAAAGAATATCTCACCTCATAGTCCTCCGATTTTAGCTAAAGAAAGCAATTGGCTGCTCTGCATTTTCTTTGTTCTACTGTACTAAAATTGCAGAGATTGTATCATCACCTCCAAATGCATAAAGGATAAAATCCTTAGAGAAATCTAGGTTAATGAGAGTTGGAGCTTGTGAGATAGCCTCTTTGATTTCCTCAAAACTTTCCTTGCCTTCTATTGTCCATTTGAAAGCCATGCTTTTCTTCAACATCATAGTTATTGGCTTGACAAGGGCTGTAAAATCTGGCACAAACCTTCGAAAAAATTGATCCTTCCCAAGAAAATTTGGAGGGCTTTCTTATGACTTGGTAATGGCAGTGATTTTATTGCTTTAACCCTCTCTAGATCAATTGCCAATCCTCTTTTGGAAACAATGTGGCCAAGGAGCTTTCCCTCATGGGATAGAAAAATATATTTTTTGGGATTCAAGGATACCCCAAATCTTCTACATTTTTGGAACACTTGTCTCAAATGAAAGAGATGATCTGCTGTATTTTTAGAAAAAATAGTGATATCATCTAAATATACTAGCACCATTTTGTTGATTAATCCCTTGAACGCCATATCCATTTCCCTTTGGAAGGTAGCCCCAGCGTTGGACAACCCAAATGGCATTTTTTTATATGCATAAGTCCCCCATTTGGTGGTGAAGGCTATCTTGAACTGATCATCCTCCTTGACCATGATCTAATTGTACCCTGAATAACCATCTAGCAATGAAAATCTCTCAGAGCCAGCAACAACTTGCAAAATCTGCTCCATAGAAGGAAGTGGGTAATGATCCTTGAGAGATGCTCTATTCAAATCTCTGAAGTCTACACACAATCTGATTTCTCCACTCTTCTTTCTGACTGGAACTAGGTTTGCTACCCAACTAGAATGCTTGATGGGAAATATGATACTTACCTCTATTAACTTATTCAATTCCTTCTTCATGAGAGGCTCCATGTGTGGGTTGACTGGCCTTTGCTTTTTCCTGATGGGTTTAACACTTGGATCTAATTTTATTGTATGTTGAGCTAACTTGGGATTGAAACCTCTCAAATATTCATAACTCCAAGCAAATACATCAGGGAACTCTTGAAAAAGCTGCATAAACTCATACCTTTCTTGCTTGATTGTTACCTTACCAATTTGAAGTGATTTTCCTTCTCCTATTAAGATAGGCATTGAATCTTCTCCCTTGACTTAGATGTTTGCTTTCTCCTTTCTAAATTAATCATTAGGATTAAAGATGGATTCCAAAGTGACAAGTTTTATTGGTAGTTTTTTGGTTCTTAGCTGTACTACCTGATCACCATACTACTGTTCTAATTTTTCTTGATTCTTGGCTGAGAATTCAGCTTCTTCTTGCAAGAAATTGATGATTTGTTGATCATTTTCAAACACTTGCTAGCTTACATTATTGTCTGGTACTGAAGGCCTTACAATCACATGAATGCTTAGTTGTACTTCATATTTTTGATGCTTTCAACAACATCAAATACTACCCCAATTGTTCATGAAGCCATCACAAGCACTTGGTTTCCTTTCCTAGGGATGGAATTGATGTTAAAGCCCTCAAAATCTTCAATGAGGTCCCACACCCTATTTTTGTAACACTTGAGCAGATCATTTTTGGCAGCATGCTGCCCTTTAACTTGATTAACAATCAGCTCACTTTGTCACCAAAGACTTGTAATTTTTTATACCTCTCTTGATTGACCAATGCAATCCTTGTATCAAAGCTTCATATTCAACAGTGTTGTTAGAACATGCAAACTAAAATCTAAAAGCTAAATAATACTTAATGCCTTGAGGTGAAACAAGCATAGCTCCCCCTCCTACACCTTATCTACTTCTTGATCCATCAAAGAACAACTTCCATACCTCATTATCATCTTTATGGTCTAGTTTGGTGATGCTAGGAATAGGCTGATTTTCTTCATGTATGCAATAGACTCCTAGCTCAGATTCTTCTATTTCTTGGTAAGGATCAAAAGCATGCACCTTGCTTGCCCATTCATCAAGAGTTAGATCTAGGATGCTTCCAACCTTTGTATCAGCTTCATCTGTGCTTGGATAATCCTCTTGATCAAATGTTGAACAGTTGGCATTGATTGGGCTTGGAGTATGAGGCTCAATGTGAAAGTTTGCAATAGGCTCAGACCTGATTGTGGCCTTAGTCCCATACCTGGTTCTAAACAACATGTGTGACCAATCAACAGATAAGTAGCCTCCAATTTTAGCTGTGAAATCCCTTGACAAACATAGGGCAAAGAGTGGTGGTAAATCTATCACTGACACATCTTGCAAAATAATAACATTGGGGCATGCATGCAAAGTAAGGCTCAAATATTTAATTATTCCTATTGTTCTTACTGCTATCCCATTTAATTACACCACCCCTTTGGATATGACTTCATATTGGAGACCCAACTGATCAGCTATTTGCTTGGGCATCACAGAACTACTTGCCCCAGAATCAATCATGTAATTATGTACTAATTTATCTCCAATGATCAATGAAACATAGAATGGAGGGGGCTTCAAAATTTTACCTTGTTGTCCTCCATGATTCCTTTCAGGTTGAGAAGCATTTATGAGTACCTTCTCTTGCACATGAACCTACTGATTTGAAGATGACCAATTCTTCATGGCAGCTTGGAGGAGATCTCTTTGGCCTGGGATGGATAGTGATTCCCACATTGATATATTCACATTTGTCTTCTTCATCTGATCAATGATGCTGAATGGGGATGAAACATATCTTTGCTGCCCCTTGGTCTGCACATTCTTTTCTTGCACATGGGTAGCAATAGTTGGCATTTGAGTTGGTCTAGAAGATGGCTTGGGCTGTCCTTGCATGTTTGGAACTATATTTTACTTGCCAACACCTTGTGGAGTAATGGAAGGTTATGGATCACCTGGAGCCAATGACTGCCCTTCACCAATATTCCTCTTGTTTGACCTTGTATTGACTACTACACTCTGAGACATTTCTTGATTTATGCCACAAAAATCCTCAGCCTGCCAATTCACTAGTGTAGTCTCGTTTGGAGCTACATTTTGCTGGGATGTTCCTTGTTGTTGGTTTGTTTCTGGCTCACTTCACTCTCTACGCTAGTTGTTGTCACCATCAAGGCTTGGTTCAAGGCACCATTGAAGCACATAGATTGGTTGTGAGGTTCATTGCATGGGAAACACCAATCATACTCTTGTGCTACATTATTTTGGATTGGCACCAAGGCTTTGGAGGAAGATGCAACATTGGGATTATAGGGATGAAATGGTCTATTGGCAAGAGGCCTAGCTTGATTTTGATTTGCAGTTGGATTGGGTGGCCTATTAGGCTGATATGGTTGCCTATTAGGTTGAGATTGAGGTGGATAAGAAGGTCTAAAACTTTGGGCCTACTGCCTCTTGAGTGTAACCAACTCATTGCCTAAATTTTGTAATTGTTTCATGACTTCTTGGAGTTCATTTGAAGCACTAGAGGTTGAAGTAGAAGTTTTATTTGAACTTTGATTTCTAGGGGTGGGAATAGGAGCTATAAAAGGTGCTTGGCTAGTGCTTGGATTCTCTAAATTTGGATACAAGGGCATGTGAGGCTAGGAGCCACTTACTAGCTTGAATCGAGATAATTTTCAGCTCTAATGATGTTATAAGCTACGGGTATAGTTGTACTCCCATGGACTGAATTAATATGGAAATATCAGAATTTAAAGCTTTGAGATAGTATAGAAAAGCACCTTCAGCTGTTGGCCTAACTGCCACTGGAATTCTATCCCAAGTCCTTTGAAATCTGAAGTTGAAGTCTGTTCACTGCTCATTGGGAGCTCTCTTGATGGTTGTCAATTGTTCCAATAGAGACAAGTTATCTCCCTTTTCTCCAAACTGCTCATGGAGAGCTATGCATAACTGATTCCAATTTTGGATAGAACCAGCCCCAAGGCTTCTAAACCATTGCAATGCTTTCCCTTTGAATGAAGATGCTAGTAATTTGACAACAATTTGCATCTCAACAATCTCATGGATTGCACAAACATTAGCAATGTCTTTAACATGATCACCAGGAGTGGTCTGATTTTCTCCAGTGAAATATGGAATGTTCTTTAATGCTACAACTAGAACTGGATTTTGTGCATTGAGAGCAAGTGGGCTGCTTTGCCCAGTGAAGTTGACATAAGGGTTGGGTTGTGCCATTCTGATTGGCATGAGAACCCTTGTTGATTGAGTGAAAGGTCTAGAAGGTGGAGGAGTTGATAGAGTTCTGTTTGGTGGAGATGGAGACCTTTGAATCCTCCTTCCTCTGTGCCTTATTCTAGGTGATAGCTACAGATACTTAGACAACCCTTCTTCTTTGGATCTTGACCTTGTGTTGATTCTTCTCATGAATCTTCAGACTATGGCTGCTAAAACCAGTTGATTTTTTTGTTGGGAGTCGCCAGATGTGCAGATCAGGGCTCTTTTCAAGCAAGAAAATTGCAACAAATGCACATCAACTTTGTTGCAATGAAGATGAAGACCTCTAAGGTCCCACCGGGTGTGCCAAAACTGTTGGTGTAGATTCATAACACCCCTAGATGTTTATCGATTTCTAGTTTGACATTGAACATCTAGTGTGATTGCACAACATTGAATCTTTTCCCCAAGTGTGGGACTTGTAAAAAATGGGAAAAGAATCTCCAGGTTAGAGGCTGGTTCCTCAACTCCTCTGATTAGATGTATGCTTGTAAATTATAGAGGTTTAAACTATAAATCCTACTCTAATTTCTAAGGGGACAGAGATGAAAGATGCAAAAGAAATAAAATAAGACTAACAAGGTGATACACCAAAGGAGTGGTGAACATTTACTTCGCAAATTGACACGAGATCACGTAATTTCAAAAAATATCATACAAAAATGATACAATGTAATGAAAGACCATAAATGAAGCAAAAAACACAAGAAGAGGATCGAAACTCATCCACGGATCTGCATTGTCATTTCCAATGTCAAAATACATGCATTACAATAGCAGTGATCAAGTGATCATTTTTGAAAGTTCCCTAAACATCCCTAAATGGTGTCAGTGTAGAAGATCATCTCGAGAGCTTTCTAATGACTATGAGAACGCGAAAAACGCGGACATCGGGAGTTCTAGTTATGTCCGGTCAAAGTTCGCCAGAAAGTCAACTCTAATCAACTAGTCAATATTGACCAATCGCATTCGACATGTGACAAAAGGATTTTGCAAAATTGAAGGGGTTTTATCCACCGGTCTTCGAAAATCATGAAATGGTTGGTTCGATTTTCCAATCACGGGTTGACAAGTGGTCTACCACGCATTATTCCCAAATTCCACATACCACGCATTATGCCACAAACTATACATATTAATGTTTATACATTAGTATTAAACGCCACATGCTAAGTCCATTTGTGAAGGAGGGAAGCAGTGGTGGGGGCATGCAAAGCCATGTGTGGAAATCCATGTGGTGATCAAGGTGGGGGTGGTTATGCTCACGTGGTCTTTTGACCACTTCACATGCGTGTAAAAGGCTTAATAAAGCCTAAGGTATTATCAACCCACAAAATGTGGGATATACCCACTTCTCCTTAGCCACTCAATTGGGATTTTATCCCATTAAAAATGCAAATCGGCTAAAATGGGTATTAATCCCATCTCATATGCTAATCCGCCCAAATGGGAATTTTTATCCCAAATTTCATGTACGGGTTTAGGCTAATATTAGCCTAGGATTATATGCAAATGCATTATTCAAGGACCCTAAAAATGTATAAATAGGGTACCTATTTCATTGTAATGACACACACCCCAAGCTTATTATTTGTTAAGTTTATTGTGGGGACACACACCGGTGCAACGGAGAAGCTCATTGCTAGAGTGCGGAAAGGGACACACATTAGTCCGAGAAGCTTATTATTTTTTAAGCTTATTTGTGAGATGTGTCAACAAATATTATCTATTGGCCTATTATTTTAGGCAATAGTAGACAAAATATTTGTGATTGGGAGTAAATTATAAAATACCCAATAGGCCCATTGAGCCACACCAATTACTTGCAAATCCTGGATTGTCGACCGGAGTGCTAGGATCGCATTGATAGCATCGGGAAGGTCGATCAAAGCTAAAGGAGATTGTGCATCAAGAAGGTGAAGAAAATTTGACTGATCATCGAAGTTTTCGAAGAACTGGTGTACTGATAGGAAAGTAAAATTCCATTAGGTTTTCTTATGAAAGTACTATTGTAACTTACAAGTTTTGACTAGTGGAATGGTTCAACCATGAACCCAGAGATGTAGGCAATTGCTGAACTCCATAATCAATCTGTGTGCAATTTTCATTATTGTCTTGCATTATTTTAAATTGATTACTTAAAAGGAGTAAATTATCGGCAAATAATTAAAGCCTATAAGGGTTCGAGATCAGGTAGTAATAACTTGATTATTTTCGGATCAAGCAAAGAGGCGTAAAGCATGTTTCCATTCGAAAGAGGTTTGATATTCCACAAATCCACTTGCCGGGTGAAGAAGGAGTCTGCAAAACATAGAAATGTCCAACCCTTACAAAATGAGCCAAATCGGCTTTTAACAATGAAGGTTTGAGCCTGGAAGGAGAAACGCGGGAAAACATGAAAGGATGCTTCAAAATTGACCAAATTGCATTAAAACAACATGGTCACCATTGCAAGTTCATTCCCCCAATGTTTTTGACCATGTTGGAGAAGAATGCGAACCATACTTCATCAAAATGGTGGTTGAGATGTAAGTTCTGTTTCTTTTTCCCATGCTAGAGGTGTTTTCCATTTCTCTCTCTCCAATCCTTACCAAAATGTAAAATTGAGCCCTCCATTGTGTAGATAATTTTACCATCTTTCCAATGACACCAAGAATGTGAAAATTTGAGCTCTAGATCAAAAGTTATGCCCTTTTGAAGATTTAGGGAAAAATTAGGGCAAATTTGAATTGGTGGGCTCAAAATTTAATTTTTTTTCTCTTTTTTGACTTTGGGAAAAATTCCCCAAAAGGTTCCACCTCCCGCCGCCCGATGCCATGTGGCACCTTTTGATTGGTTACGCAGCCTTTCCCGACCTTTTTCACACCTTTTTGGCCTTTGGAAAATTTTTTTCAAAATTCTCCGAGACCAAGCTCCAATGCCACGTGTCATGATGTAATTGGTCAAGGCCATCACTTCCAGATTTTCCATCACTGTGGCCGACCGCTTCCCCGACAGACACGTGGTGCCTTCCGATTGCATGGGCCGAACTCTAAATTTCCTTCTATGGACCCGCCTCAAGATTTTTGCCAGCCACATGGACATGTGGCAGCTTTTGATTGGCACGGGCTATCGGGGCGGGCCTTCCTTTCAATATTTTCCATATTTTGGCGAAAGGGAAAATTTCCCTCCGCCCCTCCACCTTTGATGACCTTGAGGACACGTGGCCTCCTCCTATTGGCTGGCGGGCCTTCGGGTCGAAAAATTTCTTTGTGCGCCCCTGCCAATATTTGATGAAAATTTTCTAAGTTGCCCTTGCCGATTCGCCATTCCACCGCTGACATGGCGCTTTCTCATTGGTTGGCGGACTTCCTTAGGGAAATTTTCCCTCCAAAACTCCACCGAGCCATAACTCAAAAAATACAAGGAGTTAGAAGGAAAACTTTACCTTTCTGGAAAGTTGAGGGGATGCTCTATCCAATGAAACCATTTCCAGAACATTTTGAGTGCCTAAAATATAAAAATTTCTGACTGAGACACAGGAAGGAAGGAATGAAGGGAGTTAGCCAAAAATAAGCAAGGGGCTTATTTTTGATAATACCAACTTCATGAAGAATTTGGCATGTTGAAGTTGTTCCAAGAGATCATCTATGCGGGAAGTGGATATTTGTTCTTTATGTTGATCTTTTTCAAAGCGCGGTAGTCGATGCACATTCTCCAAGAACCATCCTTCTTTGGCACCATCACAATAGGTAAACCACATGGTGAGGTGCTCAAATGTATCACCCCCTGGTCTAGTAGTTCTTAGAGTTGTTTCTTTACTTCAATACTTTTAAGCAATTGCCTATATAACCCGATGTTTAATAAAGGGGACTTTGGGAATAGTTTGAATCTCATGCTCTACTTCCCGTTTTGGTGGTAACCCACTGGGAGCCTGAAATACTTCCTGAAAAGACTGAATAATACTATCTAAATCATGCTTTCTCTGGTTATAAATCTCGAAACTTCCACCCCATCTTGTTTATCCTTTAAAAAGGTAAACAAAACTGATTATGATTTTCCCTGAATAAGTTGTTTCCACCCCCTTCTATTTTTACAGCTTTCATGGAATTCTTTGAGTCCTTGGTTTGGTTCTTCGATGTAACTCGGATGCAACTTCCAACATGTAACATCAATATGACCATTGATATCATAGTTCTTGCAAAAATTCTTGGGATCTTTACAAGTATTTAAAGTAGTGGCAACTTGTTTACCTTTCCCTTTCCACTTACCCTTGTTACTTGTTTTCCCATACTCTTTTTTGCTGATTTTTCGACTACTTTTCCCTTGGCTCTGCTTCTCCTTGATTATTTTCATCATCTATGTAGTATGCCTACACACACGCCTCGTTGAGATCTTTGGGCTTTGTGGAGATGACTTTTCTTCGAAGGTGAGTGTGAAGTCCTCCCAAGTACTTAGTCAGAATATCCTCATCCTCCAAGTCCATGTTTAACAACATGGCCTACCTTCTAAACTCGTAGTATAGTCCTCGCACATCACTACCTTGTCTAAATTACTGCCATTTAATCATTTGGTCAGTCTTTTGGCCAATAGAATAGAAGTTAGCTCTAAGTAATTATTTAAATTCTTGCCAAGATTTCACGATAGGATGCTTCTTCTTTTAACAAGTGGTTAGATGGGTTTCCCACCAAACCAAAGCATGTCCCTCCATTTTGAGACATGAAAAGGTGATTCTATGTGCCTTAGTGACATTATGGATGCTAAAGTAGACTTCTAATTGTTTTAACCATTTATCAAGCAACTCTGCATCTACTTGTCCTTCAAAGATTTTAATCTCAACTTTCGTCTCAACTTTAAAAGGAGTATGGTTAGATTTTACCTTTTCTTTTGCATTTGAAGTCTCTTCTTCATGCTCTTCCTCATGGTGGCTCTTCCCTATGCCAAAATTTTCAGCTAAGCCTTGAACCATTGATTCCATGGAGTCTTGCTTGACAGAAGTTGTCTTCTGCAAATCTACAAGTTCTTCTTTCCTTCTAAACATCCTATCCATCATGGTCTCCAATCATCTGATTCTACTCGACCAAGTTCTCTTTGTCCATTTGTCCCCGATTCTCTATTTCCACTTCTTTGTAGAAATTTCTGGATCACAAGGTAAAGCCTCTTCACCTTTAGATCTCATCATTGTCATACAAATCCAAGAACGAATACCATAGTCCTAGATACTTATTAGCTCTGATACCAAAATGATCTGTAAACTCATCAACTTTGGAATTGTCCATAGAATCACAAATTAACATTGTTTTTCTACTTTTTATAAGAAAATAAAAGAGACATCTAGTGAATGAATTTTGCTTATGCTTAGAATCCATAATTACAGAAAGGAAATAATATAAGCTCATAAAAACCAACAAGTTTTATCCTAGAAACCTCCAGAGGAGGAAAAACCAGTCAAGAGGGGAAATTTCTCTTTCTTCCCACTTTTATTGGCCAATTCAAAACAATAAGTACAAAATTTACAATAAGTATGAAAGAGAAGTAGATAATATCTCACACTTCCTCCCAATTACTTGCTTTCTCTATCTCCACACTCCTTTCTTCTACAAAACAAAATTCTAGCACTAAGAACTTCTTGCTCACTTGATTTCATGCTTCGATGATCCTATTCTCTTCTATAAACATATATTTATAGCCTTTCTCATGTCCTCACATGCACTGGTGAATGGGAAAGGTCATGGAGGAGAAGAGACATGGACAACCTTCCAAATTCTGGGCTGTTTGGTTCATATTTTTATTTTCTGTCCAAAAGAGCCAGGGACCGCGCCCCTCAATGTAGACCCACGGTCCCAAGACCACCGCCCTGGTTGGATGGTGGTTTTGTAACTTCCGTTGTGTATAGAGATGTGGTCATGTTACTAAAAAGACAAAACCTCCATGTGTTATTTTTCCTTCTTCATGCTGACTGATTTGATGAAGTAGAGTCATTTTGATCCCTACGATCAAGCTATGTGGATACAAGTGATCTCTAATACAATAAGTGGATGAAACTCTAGATGGACGATAGTAGTGAATGATTTAATTTCACAATTAACCCCGAAATGGATGACCACCAAAAGATAAAGATGTAAAATGGCTAGAAAGAGCCCAAAATGTGGTGGGAAAGTGCAAAGGGACATAGGCTCCCCTAGTGGGACCAAGGCTCCCATGGGCACCCCAAGACTAATCTAGGTGCTCCACTAAGGATAAAATAATGGGAGATGACATAAGATGGTGGGCATGTGGATGTAAAATGTCGGTAATAACAACATAAAATAAAACAAGATGGCCAAAATATGGGGGTTAATTAGTACTTTCTTCACTCAAGAACCTTCTAAATAGTAGTATGAAATCGGGATAAATAATGTCTAAAGTGCATGATTTTGTGTCTACATTTTCCCCCACTTTATGTTGGTGATCGAAAGCTCGGTAATATAAAGTAGATAGAGATGCGTACCTGAATACCATGTAGATTGATGAAGAAGACATGTCGAAGGAATAGAAAAATCGTGGAATGACAAAAAGATGGAGGAGCGTGGAAACTAAAGATGAAAAATGCAAAAAAGTGATGAGATCGAATGTAGAGTGGAAATGCATGTGTAGCTATTGTTGTGTGTACCGCATGGTTAGTATGTAAGGTGTGGTACCGTGAAGTGTTGTTTTTGTTTCCGTTGTTGTTGCCCCCAATTTGACTGCTTGTTTCTCATATGGAAGGACCTGATCCATGTCGAGAAAAGGGTGTAGAAGGATATCCTATTCTTCTATGGTTTTTTGGCTGATCCGATGCTATAGGTCGAATAAGTATAGAGAGGAAATGTTCTATGTCCTCTAACCTTTAATTGCTTCCTTAAACTGTGTGTGAAGAGATCTCTATACTATCTTGGTTTTTTGGGTGATCTGACGTCAACGATAGTAGAAGTATTGGGAGGAATTCCATTGTATCCTCCAACCATTAGCTGCTCCCCCGAATGCTAAGGAAATCATGTCTTGTAAAAGCCACTGTGTATGGAGTTCATAGACTGGTCTGAACCCACTCGATGTATGTAACCCACAATGCCAAGGGTAGAAAGTACACTAAATTAAACTGAGTAAATGTGTTGTGTTAGTATGTAGGCCCCAAATGAATCCCCCTCTTTGTGGGTGCATGTGACATCACTGATAGGAGAATGCAGCCCTAAAAGAGGACCAACCGCATGTAATTTGAAACTCTGCTCTATAGGGGAAGGGAATTTGCTTGGTAGAAACCAAGGCATGCACAAATAAGGATGACTAGCCAAACAAAAGTGCTAGTACGATCAAGCATGCATGTAAGAAGATAATGTGTAATCTATGCAGAAAGTATAAAAGACATCAAGCAAAGTAGTGTAAACACACAAGAAGACAAAGAATCCTCAAAAAGCGGGTCACAAAAATGGGACATCACTCACGATGTCAAGACATGAAAGGCCATCATGGCCACAAACAAAAAACCAGTGTGCACACCAAACATAGGGAAATTCTCGCATACAAGAATCAAACAGAGGCAGACAATGTGACAAAAAAGTAAACAAGAAGTAGTAATGGAAACATGTAATCCTACAAAGCAAGTGTTGCATATGGAACACCCTAGTTAGATGTCGCTGTGTGAAGTTATCCCACTAAATATCTATTTATAAGATTTAAGGGGACACTAACCCTTATAATTATGATATAATTTAAAAAAATGGGATGTACAAGCTCCCACACTTGAGGAATTATCACCAATCACCTTATAGGAATATCAATGCTTTTATCCTATGATACTCTTTTCGCAACAATGTTAGTCATCTTGAGTTGATTGTGCACATGCCCCCAAATCTCTTGGAATCATATGATGATGAGCCCGATGAAGTCACCCTCAAAATCAACACCTTTGATCTCCTTGAACTCATCATATCCCAATTTCCTCCTTCCTTACAACCTCACAAGAAGGAGCCTTAAATTTTTGTAGTTATCTCACAAACCCCACATCCCCGCGGGAGTGTATGGTCCAACTCGAAACCACAGTCGACTCTTGCACGATGGATGCTTCCATATCAAATTAAGATGATGATTATGCTTTAGAAAACCCTCATCTAGCTAGTTATACCCGGATTCGTGATAGGAAAGTCTTGTGCTACCAAGAAACATTACAAACCAAAATTACTCCCGACATGAATGTTATCATAGACAAGAGGAACCTCTAAGCACGCTGATGATTCTTCTCCACCGATGCCCGAACCTCATATTTCTTGATCAGCCGCACTTCCAAAGTACCATAGACTTAGTTGACCCATTCTCCTTGACAAAAGATTAGGTTGCCAACTTTAACTATGAAGTTGATGATCCCATGGGTGATGATTCTATTTATTATGCCTCGATAGCCGAGCGATGCATTTCTCCATTAGTGCTATCCCTACCATTGCATCGGTACATTTCCTATCTCACACTCCCACTATCCCTCTACAACCTACGAGACCTATATCCCTACCTTTTACCCTTATGGATCCTTAGTCTTTTATGGCTTATCCATACCGCACATGGCACGAGGCTTCAGGGCATGATGTTTCGATTATAGAGCCTATTGACACAACAAGAAGTATATTGATCTTTGAGTTAAAATGTGAAAAACCAAAAGGCTAGACAACTTTTGCATTCATCTCCTTTATTTTTCTCTCATAACAAGTATTACGCGTATATTGACATTGACTCAGTAGGTTATGTGTAAAAAGAGTCCCATCCCTAAAACCCCAACATGTAATTAAAAGCATTGGGGAAATTCCTCTCGAGCTACCCACATCCCCCTTAACCACCTAGACCATAGGATAAATATTGTCCTCCACTTTTCCCCAATCCTTTACCCATTCTCAATGATATTCGACATGACATCGTCGCATAGTTAGAGGACCAAATTGATGACACCTTATTCACTACATGTTTTGAAGTCCATCGATAAGTAGCTATTACAAAACATTATATCGATGGCCTCATGACTCATGCCCGAAGCCACATTCTACACCAAGTTGACACCATTTTCACCGACACATTGAGACCTTTTTGGAATCTAGTTGCCAACACTTTATAAGGTCAAGAACGTTGAAACTTCATTCAGAAATATGTCTAAACACTCACCCTCTTAGTGTGCACAACCTAACGAGTCCCTTCTCTATTTCACTTGTCAATATGTGGATTATGTATTTAACCATTATATCATGGATGGAAGATAACATTACAATATAACATCAACAAATAACAACAAGGATGATCATTCATAAACATAGACAATCAACAACAATATTTGGATCTCCATTACATCTTACACATATCTATTAACTCTAGTAATCCATACACAATTTTCCATCATAAACATAATTCAATCTATTACATATACTCATTGATTACATCTATGCACACATTACTTAGCGCTAGGAAATTACATAGATTGTATATCTCCATCATTCTATCTACACACACTAGAACTCACATATCTCTGTCTCTACTCACACACTCATTGCAAAGAGATGCGACACCAATTTATACACGGTGGGAACTTGTCCTTGACCAATTACAAGCTTTAATTCTATCAATAGATATCCTAAATATAGTTTGCATGCCTTTAAGCTTTATTTTAATCTTCACTGTGCTATAAATAGTTCATGTTTTCATCCTATAATTAGCTTTTTCCATGCATGGCCTTCAACCATCTTACATGTGTTTTACCTTTGGTCGGTTCCTTGTCTATTTTTTGGTGTTCCTTGATTTCTACGCCATCTCTTGTTTTACTATTTTATCCTTCACTGGGAAATTGGCTAACTCTTTGAACATGTGTGTATATGTGTAGTCCCTAACATGTTGATCTCCTTTTCCCTTATGTGCATACCTTTCCTCACATTGTCTTATCAATGTAATTATCCTTTTATTATGCACATTCTTTCATGCATTACTCCACCCTTAGCTATTTCCTCTTAGTTCATGTGCGCCCTCCGTGTGCGGTATTCAAGCTTTGTGCATGACATGTAGTTATCCATTTTCTTTACTAAACATTACCCCACACTAGGAGTATTTTCTGTTCTCGAAATAAAATGAATAAAAAATATATCCTCAAAGAATAATTAAAAGAATGAAAGAATATCTGAAGAATAAATAAAATGGTAAATTTAATCGAATGAATGAAGAATCTATTCTCCCCACGTACATCCAAAATTCAAGCCTTAGGTGATTGAAGGAGTTCTAGAAACTCTCTTTTAATACCACTTCTAGCTATTTCCATCTTTTAAGATCTTTGGTGGACTTTACTAGCGTTACTTCCACAATATCATGTATCTTCTCCAAAGTTAGCTCGTGACCCTTCTCTTTCATCTCCTTCATCATTACATCCAAGCATGTTGTGAGATTCTCCAAATAATCCATCCTACGTATTACCATAAGATGGATCTCCTTGAGCCTCTCATCAATAGCATCGCACTTAGATTTTATTAACTCTCTCATCTCAAACACCTCATTACCTTCTCACACTCAACCTTATTGGTTTTCATCATGGCCTGTATTTTCTTCAACTCTACCTCTTTGATTGTGGGGCATGTGTTCATATCGGAGAGAAATATTAACAGCTTGTCAAAAAAATTCTCTACCTTCTTTCGCAACCTCTTTCACCTCCACGACCAACATTTAATATTCTTTAATAATTTCTCTACCTTTTCTTCATTCATCTTAGCCAATTCTTCACTAATGGCCCTAACCCTCTTTTAACATTAATTGGAAACATCTGAACCAAATCCTATAAACATTCTATTTTCGTATCATATTTTGGTTTATCATGTTCCACCAAGTCCGGGAATGTGCACGTAATATTATTCACTATATAAACTTATTTATTATGGGCATCAATCATTTATCTTATTCTCCTTGTTCAACTCTTATTTACGCTACTTGTTTTTTAACCCTTTACGCTATATGTCCTACTATATCATCCTTACAATGGCCCCTTTGTCAATATTCCTTCTCCCAACCTTGGTGGCCATTTTATTCATTCGGTGTGTTGCAGGATTATTCATCCGAGAGCTT
The DNA here is from genome assembly GCA_018340775.1 of Taxus wallichiana var. yunnanensis. Taxonomy (NCBI): domain Eukaryota; kingdom Viridiplantae; phylum Streptophyta; class Pinopsida; order Cupressales; family Taxaceae; genus Taxus; species Taxus wallichiana. Next base: position 937,516,703 of record CM031237.1, on the reverse strand, counting down.
TGTGGAATCGATTATAGGGAACACCCTTCCTAGCTCTTTTAGTTTAATATCTAAAAATTACTCTTTACTCACTTTAAACTTAGGATCCTCCATGTGATTTTTCATGTTCCACGAGAGAATTTTTCTCGGGCTTTCCCAAAGTATAAAAAATTTCCCAATAGAATAGGTCTTCTATTGAACTCGAACTCTAAAATATGTTTCGTAATAACTTTATCTTGTCATCAAGATATGACATCTAGGGTGCCTATGGGACTTTCCATCACTTCATCCCTCCTACGCGTGGATTTTTGGGGGTCTCTTGCACTATGTTGAACTAATCCCAATTCATCTCCCCTCTGGCACCTTATCCTTCCCCAAGATTTTTTTCTTTATTTCCCCCTTCTTCCTCCTTATGCTCCTCTTCCTCTTCATCACCCTTGATCTCATATTCTCACACATAACACATATCATTTTCCTCCTTAGGGCCTTCTCCTTCTTTCGCTAAGGCTCCTTCTTTTGCACCATATCTTTTTCGTCTTCTTGTTCTTGTCTCTTCTCCACACATGGTTCCTCATGTCTTTTTTTCCTCATCTTCCTAGTCCAGTTATGAATGAAATAGGGTTAGGGGGTTAGTCTGTTAGCTAACCTAGACCTAATTTGTTAATGTCCTAAGTTAGTATCTTTGTGTAAAATTGTTAGTGTGGGCTTACTCGTAAACCTTAACCCAAGATACTTAACCTAACTTTTTGGTTCTCCTCCTTTATTGGACTTGGTTTGTGCTCTTCTTTAGTTGGAGGTTTCGATGAACCTTTAAATATCTTGCTGTGTGTGCGAGGCACTTCTTGATGTGTTGTTTAAATCGTACTCTTCTCTAATATTCTTCCTTCTACTATGGTCTAAATAAACCTTAGTTATATCTTCTTCTTCCTATTTTAAAGAAATTTCTCATTCCTTCACTCTAGAATCTTCACCGTTTGATTCTTTAGTGGATGTGGAATGTCTATGTCATGTGCATCGACCTCTTTCCAATCGCCATAGATTTGGCCATAGGTAGACATAAACACCGCATGCCTCCTTGCCAACGCCAAATTTATTATCGGATTAAGTTCCATGTTATTTGTCTCCATTGTTTCTATGTATGTTTCCTTTAACACATACCTATACCTTAATTACAATGTATGGTAGTTTACATCCACCCTCTCTACATTATAATTTTGTGTTATCGTAAGTCCTGATTCTATTTACTTCACACTTGAAATACTTGGTGGTGAATGAATAATTCATGGCCGATTCATTCATGAAGATTAGCGGAGATATTACTTCGATTTGTTATTTCGTTCTTGGTCGTAACAAAGTTTTCACTATGGTCCCATTTCTATATTTTTCATCAAAAATATTACAAGGTTGAAGTATTGCATCGTTGAAAACTCTACTTTTCCATTTAACAATGATGAAAATTCTCTTGGCATGTAACATTCATTTTTGAGGTCCTCAAAATGCCTCGCACATTCTTCTGTACCACTTATCCAAGTGCACTTTGTAAGGATTTACATTCGCCATCATAAGTATACTTGGCAATCCTTTTTGTTGGAGACTTGTCCTCAATGGGTGCTCCACATATTATCTTCCGGGCCATCTGGAACCCCTATCTCGAAAAATAAAATCTACACAAGGATGAATCCTCAAGTAATTTTATCTCCTTTCTCTATGTGTGCCTTTTCCTCCTTAATGATTCCCTCAGTTATGTTTAAGGAAGTGTTGTACTTGGTCTTGTGTGCCATGTTATGCGATATGAATAAATTTATTATTTAATTTTGTATGCCTTTGAAGCACCTAAATTAAATTAATCTGAACAAGCATGAAACCACTCGTGTTCTAGGGTTTAAAATATTATCAATGTTGAATTCTTGGCTTCCCCTCCGGTACTATAACTTGGTGGCCATTTCCTCTACTTTTGTTTAATCATGTTGATCAAGCTCTATCTCTTCTCCACTATTGTGTAACCTTATAACCCTGTAGATTAACCTAGTAGTTAGTCATCTTTGATCGCTAAGATTTATACCCATGAAGTAAAAATAGTCTTCATACATGCGTAGAATCAACCATTAAAAATATGAGGTCTTCCAAAAGAAAGGAAAATTCTATAGCTAAAGCATCCCTACATTTTCCAAGGTTTTGCACATGCCGAATCATCTATTACTATCTCTGTCTCCACATTCCTTGTATTCATTCTTGTAAGACATCCTTATCAATGTTTATGTCATGCACTTGCGCATGGTGGTTATATTAACCGATCTTTCATTTTCAAATTGTGATTCCCATGGTTATCGTACCACTACCTTCAATGGATACCGCATCTCAAAACCAATCTTTGGGTGACTCTCATAATCTTCTTGGTTTTGGGTGCTCTCTTTGGTGCCATTGTAATCTTCTAACTGGTATAACCCCTAAACCTATGAATTGTGTGCCATAGGTGATGAACATTTAACACCTAATTTCTTGAATTGTTCCTTCAATGATGAACTTTCAAACTTATTTCTCAATCCTTGTACTCGTTCTCCTCAAATTTGTGCCCTAGTTTAGCCTACAAGACTCATGACCGTAGCTCTATGTCTTCTTCTCCTAGTAAACCCTAGGTTTACATCTTCAAACCCTTCACCTAGCTTCTTCTTCTCAAAAGGAGCTCACTTCCATCAAGGTTTCTTACTCATTATCTCTTTACTTCAATCATCTTTGGTTCACACTTCGTTGTATCTCTATGGTTCGTTCTTCACACTTCACATTTTTAAGTAATAGAACTCTCTATCAAACAAGTTCTCAAATAACAAGCTATGAATCACTTCATTTGCACCCCTTTTATATATTTTCTAATTTATAGCTGCATTAATTTCACTCACACGCTACCGTCTCCCAACTTTAAAGTGCTTTTATGATTTTCCCACACTTTTTCTTGCATTTTCTAGCTCGAAAGAAATATCTCACGTGCGGCGATCTGTAACCTTTTGGTGTACTACTACTTCACAGGATGCATACCATCTTGTGCGTAACTTCCCGTGTTGTACACATTCTTCCTCTGTCTCCACTTCCCAATTAGTTTACCTTCTTGTTTCCTCCCTTGCATTACACTACGCGAATCTTCATTATGTGCGAAATTACACTAACATCAAACACCACCATTTTAGGTAACTTCACACCTTATTATCCAATCACCGTACTAATGCCTTCACGCGCCTTCAATTTTCTCTCCCGCACTATTATATCACCCCATCATGCACTCGCTCACTAGCCTCCTACCAAGTATTATCCTCCATTTTTGTGTCGTGCACCTACACGTACCTCAACCCACACTAAAAGCATGTGTGGTCCACCTTACATCAACCTAAAATAGAGTAACTGGATCCTATGCATGAATTTTACTATCACAACAAAACAAAGAAAAATAAAAAAGAAAGGAAAATCTAATCTAAGTGGTATGACTACCTTATTACAAACATCTAAGAAGCTGATAAATAGTAGATCTTCATCCTACTCCCATTAAAGTAACCAGTAACATCGTGTTTCCAAGCACCTGTAACTACCATGCTTATGATTTCAGTATCTTGGTTACTAGAAATGGTCCCAACCAATGTACCTTGAGTTTCCCAGGATGGCGCGTGAACTTGGAGTCATACAAAAGCACTATTTTACCTCATAGTAAAAGACTTATTCTTAATAATCCTATCATGAAAAGCCTTTTGTATTACTTTTTCTATCTTCTGACTCCATCACGTAATTGCGCACTTCTCATCTAATTGCATCACTTTATCAATTCACTCCTCTATGACCTTGCCATCAACAAGTCCTCATGAGCGCACAATATGTAGGGAGGGTAACATAAAATCTACAGGAAAACTACTCCGACACCAAACACCATTTGGAAATGTGTGGCCTTATTCAATATCTTGTATGTAGTTTTGTAATCCCATAACAATGAGCTAATAATTTGTCATCCCAATCCTTTCTTCCTACATAATAGATCTTTTTTAATGTTTTTTCTAAGATCTTATTGAAATCCTCTACAATACCATTAGCTTGTGGGTGATAGGGTAATTTTTTATGATTGGATACCATAAAATCTTCCATTAGTATAGTGATTGTTTCATTCAGAAGTGAGTTCCCTTGTCACTAGTAAGGCTCAATGGGAAACCATATCTACTAATAATATTTTACCATAGAAATCTTGGTTTTATAGCTGTATTGTAATCATTTGCAGTCATAGCCTCTACCCACCTTGTTAAATAATCCACGTATGTGATAATGTAACACATGCTTATCTTGTGTGCAAGTGGTGTAATTGGTCCAAAAATTCAATTTCCCACTTCTCAAAAAGGTTTAACACTTGTTATGGGTCATAATGACATCTCATCCCATTTATTGGATTTTTAGTCATTAGAAATGATCACATGCTTTGAAAAATGCCTTGGTATCCTTATAGAGTGTCTCCCACCATAATCCTATTAGTAATATCTTGCGTATGTTGTTGCTTCTCTTGTGTAGTGTCATATATTTCCACAATGCACCTCTTCCATTATAGCTTCACGCTCATGCTCCAAGACACACATGTGTAAGAATTCATCTCTACCCATATTATATAAATATCCTCCAATCAGCTGGTAGGGTGCCATGCGTAAATTTCTCACCGCTTCTTCTCTAGGGTCTTCAGACCTTAAGGTGCAACTCCCGCGTACAAAAATACTTTGCAATATCTTCTATTTCAGCTATTGCATGGTGTAGTCAAAACACTTGAGCATCCGACATAGTGTATTATATTATTTGCATATCCTCACTAGAGTTAATTCTTGATAAATGATCTCGGTCCCAATTACTTTTTCTAGGCTTGACTATAACTAAAAATCAAATTCTTGGAATAGAAGGATCCGTCGACAAATGCACCCTTATAAAAGTAGATTGTTAACCGAGATATTTAAGTGTTATGTGATTGTTAACAAATATTATCGAAACTTGTGAAGTTCATACACCATTGACAATGCTTCATGATCTCAGTAGTGGTATAATTATGCCCATTTGGCATTGGATGATCTACATTACCTTCCTCTGGTAATGCCAAGATTACACGCTAATGGTCATACCAGATGCATCTACATGAACATGGAAGGGATTATTACAAGAAGGGAAATGTAAGATAGGTGCAGTGGTTAGCTTCTCCTTTAAAGTCTCAAATGCTATCTATTGTGTGTCACCCCAATAGAATTTTCTCTTTTCCTTTAACAATTCTTCAAGTGGCATGGAAATATTTACATACCCCTTAATAAATTTACGGTAATAACCAATATGTCCAAGGAATCCGTGTACCTCACTTTGATTGGTTGGCTCCTCCAACACCAAGATAACTACAATTTTGGCTAGGTCTACTAATAATCCTTCCTTATAGATAATGTGTCCAAGCAAGGTACTAAATGGTGTTACAAAGATACACTTCTTAATGTTCAAGGAGATGCTAAGTTTCTTACATATTTAAAACATCAACCTCAAGTAGTCACATTGGTCTTTAACCAATCCATAAATAGTCTAATCATCTAAATATACCTAAAGAAACTTCTGAATGAAGTCTTGAAATTATTGAACAACAATCATGCGAGAACACTGCTTTGCATAATCTTCATGCTAAAGGGCATAACCATGTAAGGAAAGAATCCCCATTCAATGGTATAAGTTGTCTTTTCTGGTCTTTACACGCGATCCTCACATGATGATAGCCCAAAATCCATTTGTAAAAGAATAGATCTCACACCCTACAACTCCTTCTAGGATCTCTTAAGTGAATAGTGTGGGAAAAGGATAAATAACACATGAAGCATTCAAAACTCTATAATCAACACAAATCCTTATCCTTCTTATAGACACCTAAATTCCGCTTTTGCAATCTTATTGCTAAAAGCACACTAATCACTCTCATTCTTACCATTTCCATTATAATTAGTGATTTCCACTAATTAAATAATGTTTCTTACCATTTTGGTTAATTAAAAATACTTTGTTGATTACTTATCCTCTTTCACATTCAGGATGCCAATTTACGACACATCGTAAGTCAAAATCCTCTTCCAAACAGACAATTAGCAATTATTAGCTAATTAAGCCTATTTTACCCTTGTTTTGGTCAATAAACCCTATTATTGGCTCAAATCCCTCTTCCAACCATTCAAAATCACCCCACTTCCTTCTAGAACATCTCAGATAGCTTCAAAATCTTATCCTAGCCTCCTAATTGACCCTAAGTGGTTGATTAAGGATCCTCACATCCTAATCACTTGTTAATTCACTAATCATGATTAACAAGCCTTAATCAGGATTAACAAACCTTAATCTACTTTGTGCTTTTAGTCCCACATGCACCAAGATGTAAGTTTTCCCCAAATAGAAAACTATAAAAGGACTAACCACATACCTTTAAACTTTACACCATGCTTTGAATTGCATATCATATAAGAAATATGATTAAGATTCAAGCTCAATCTTTGCCTCCAATATTCAATGGGGATAGTATATAGGTATCCAATATGGCCTTATATCCACTGTTGGAGAGACCATCTCATCTCTCTTGAAGTAGCAACAAACCCAATTTGATTTCCCTCTTAGATCTATTTAGGTCTATGTTAGTTAGCAATTCATACTAAGTAGGCATGCTTTAACTAGGATTGATTTATATCATGTTAGTTGTTTCAAGCATTCCATTAATCTTTTATCATTGATGTAACTATTGTTAGATTCATAAAGCATTTGTTAATAGACTATGTGGTGTTAGTCTTGTTAGTTTAGCTTTGCTTGAACTTTTAGTAGTCTTCATTTGGCACACCCGGTGGGACCTTACCCCATTGCATTCATTTTAAAGATTTTTAACTTAGTTTCAAAGTTTTTAGTTTCAAGATTTCTAGATTAACTTCAAGTTTTCTAGATTAGTTTCAAGTTTTCTATATTAGTTTCAAGCTTTCTAGATTAGTTTCAAGCTTTCTAGATTAGTCCCTCAAGCTTTTTAGATTAGTTTCAAGCTTTTTAGAGTAAATTTCAAAGTTTTGTAGATCAATTTTCAATTTTGATAGTTGTTTCAACTATATTAGTAGTAGATGTTACATTTTTATGTTCTTTACAGGATCTAAGGAGGTAAAGTGCTTTGTCAAAATTCCATCAGAAAGCCAAAGATTTGAGTTTTATCATATTTTTATTGTCAAAACCCATGTTTTGACCACCTACATGAAGGTACATGCCCACGTCTTCAGGGTCACTCCCACGTTCAAATATGTGTGCTCATGTCTTCAAGGTTGTGTTCATGCTCTTAGATATGCACTCATGCTCTGTTGGATGTGCTTGTGTTGCATTGAAAATTTTTCATGTGTATAGGTTGCATTGGTGCTTCATGTGTGCGATGACATCTCTCGGCCCATCCCCACGCAAATAAACTGTGTAAATTTGATGAGACATGGTGATGATTTTAAGGCCACATGTGTTTTACAAAACACACATTTACTATAAAGGATGCACTACTATGCTAAGGGGTGCGCTAGCATGCTAAAGTAAAGTTGGCTCAAATATCAAAGTTTCAACTTCTGGTTTTTTGCACTTCTATCATTTTCCAAGGGTTTTTAGCTGCTTTACTTACTATATATTTTCTTATTTAGGGAAGGTTTTCTAACATATTTTCTTAGGGTTTGATAAATTAATTTTTTCATGCTTTGTATGAGTTTGGAATAGGGTTGTGTATGCTTTTCTCTTGCACTTTATGTGATCTTGAGATTGAAAAGAAACCTTAAAACTTATTTTGATAACATTAGAGTAAGTGGGAAACTTCATTATTAATTTTTATGCTTAAGGGAATAAACTTTCATTTTGGGCATGTATATGATCTTTTAGTTTAAGAGCTTTTCATTTGATAAATAACTAAGGCTAAAGCTTGTGTATGCTCTTCGTTTGCACTTGTGTGATCTTGAGAATCAAAAATAAATTTATATTTTCACTAAAAATCACTTGGATTAATTGGGAATGAATCTATATTTACAAATCATTATGGTGGTTATTTGATTTATAAGATTTTCATTGTTATCTAGTTAGATTGATTGTTTTGTATGCTCTTCTCTTGTGTCCTTGGACGATCTTGAGAATAAAAACAACATTGAATCCTCTTTTTATGATATTGTAGATCTTTTTGGATAACTACTAACCATTTGTATGTAGAACCTAACACTTTCCAAAGAAATAAAGGAGAACTCTCTTCAAACCAAATTCTAACATTCACGTGTGTTGTAGGTTGCCAATGGTGGTCTAAACCAAATTTCCTAATCCAAAAGATAAGAAAATACACCACACATCATTCATCACACTATATTGCAGGTTTCAGTTAAGAGATATGGCTCATCCAGCTTAACTAGGAGAAACTTCCTTTGGCATAAGCCTTAAGATAACAAGAGGAATGCTCCTAGGAACCCCAAAGTAGTTCATGTAAGAGGGAACCTTGTGAACAAAATGGGAAAGTGCTCCACTACCCAATTGATTAGTATGCCTTGGTAAGATTAGAGTCAAAGTTATCTCCATTGCGACCCTAGTGAAAATACAATTGAACACATTTATTTCTCATTGTATTGAAGGGGGTAAAGTAAATCCAGGATACTCTAAGATTAGTCAGTGTGACTTTCTTGGAAAACCGAGCTCGCAAAGGTAATTTGTGACACCTAGAGAGAGAACCACTAGGAAGCTTGTGGCTTGGAGCCAATTTGACTTAGACATCATGTTCTATAGAGATCTCACAAAGTGAAAACTTTGTTGAGTCTAAACCTTGTTATTCGAACAAGGGAAGATTCCCTTAAATTTGAAACCACATGTTATTCATCATGAGACCTATGACATGTTACTTTGTCCTAGTTTTCACTTTTCCTAAGACAAGGAGAAACTCTGCAAAGTTACACTTAGTTTGTTTCATCACCATTTGGTTTACACTTTTGTTTTCTTGTTTCCCATTTGGGACAAAATAAGAACAACATACGCAGATACTACTAGAAATAATTGTTTCCACCACTTTTGTAGTCTACTTGCATGACTAGGTTGCAATGCCGGAATGCAAGTGTTGAAAGTGTGAATGATATGTCTTCACGTTCTAGTAGGTCCTTTGTCTCAAACCCATTATCTAAAACCCATATTGAGACTCATTATCATTGTAGTTAGGTGGTCTTATCACCGAATTCCTTTGAGTTTTTACATTTCCCATATTATAGCCATACAATTGTGATATTTACATCTTGTTTCCATTTTGAAACTTGGCCTAAATCTCTAAATTGTATAATCATGTTAACTTGCACACATAGTAATTCCTTGATATAATTAGAAATAGTTTTTAATCCTAACATTTCCTTGAGTTTTTTTGAGTATCAAAGTTACGTTGTTCACATCGTTATAATGCCATTTTGATACTTAAATATTTGCTTTCTTACAAATCTTGATTAACATGTCCAAATAGCCTTGTTACGCTGCTCTCATTTGTAACTTTCATTTTCCAAAACTCATACTTTGATAGTGTCTAGAAACTGGTTGTAGTATACCTTGTTAGAGGCTCATGTCAACACTTTATTAGCATTTAGGTCTTGTTTATTTCAAACTTGGCCTAAGTGGTGATATTGTGTTGTCACTATTTGTTTCAAACCTATCTCAAAAAACCATAGGGAGTAAACTTTTGTTGTGACTAGATTTGAGTTTTATACGTCATTGTATTGTCCTAGACATTTCTCATCGTATATTACCTTATTAGGGTAGATCATTCTTTATTCTTTAGTATCCTTGGGTTCATATTGACCTATTGGATTCGTGACTATTTGATAGTCACCATTCTTTGTAGTGACTTAGTGTCATTACACTGTGAAAATTTACCTAGGGTCCCTTTTAATAAACCTTAGTAAAATCTTTCACGTTATGCCCCCTATTACAAGAATGGGGTATTGCAAGTTAGGAAACGAGCCCTTTGGAAGTGAAAACCCAATTTTGGAGGATAATATCATGATTGATCATAGATGCGTGAGGATAATTCTCCTCATGTGGACATGGAACATCATCCACCCCACTTTGATGATTACTTGTTTCAAAACAAACATGAGGTCCTTTTACGTGTCATAGAACTAGGAGCCCGATTACCTTCTATAGTAGACCCTTCTCTCATTTCCGGAATGGTTCGAGGAGAAGAGCAAAATAGAGTGTCTTCATTTCTATATCAATGTAATATTAAACCCAATTCATGCCTCTACTTTTGGACGATAGAATGATGAGGAGATACCTTTTGAAAATGACGGAGACTATCGTATACCTATTATTAGAGTACATTGTGAAGACCATGAGGAACATGCTCATCATGAGAAACCTCCTCCACATGAAGATCGTAATGAAGTACCCACTCGAGAAGTAACCTTAGAACAATAGGTGCAAGCCCTTACTCACCAATTGGAAAGTTTGGCTTCACACATAAACAAGGAACAACTGAAACCGTTAAAACAAGCCATACCAAAGGCTAAACCTAAATTTTGTTCCATAAGTTCCAAACAAATAATCCTCATCGAGAGATGAAAAGACCCCCATGAGGAATTTTTTTCAGAGAATAAGGGTGGGAATACACCTATATTTAACCCTTTGTACAGGCCTACGCCACCCACACAAGACCAAATCTTTAATCAAGAGTGGTCCACCATGAAAAATGCCCTTCTAGCATTATAAGAAGGCAAAACTTGTAACAACAAAAAGTACCCAGATTCGATGAATTTTTAGTTATACATTTGATAGAGCCATGTTGCAGTACCTTTCCCATGACATTTTGATTGTCTAAAGTTTGATAAATATAAGGGAAAAGGTGACCCCCAAGATCATATCAAATACTTCTATATGGTGTGTCAAGAGGTTGCGTATAATGACAACTATCTTATTCACCTCTTCCCACGGAGTTTAGGAGGATAGGTGCTAGATTGGTTTTACACATCCCCAAGGGATCCATATCTACATGGTTGGAACTAGTGGAAAATTTTGTATGTTACTTCTCTTTTAATATAGAGAGTGATGTCACCATGCTAGATCTATTCAATGCGAAACAATGATAATTTCTTTGGTTTCCTACAATAATGGAGAGGTTTAGCTAGTCGCTTCCCTTGCTCCATACTTGAAAAATAACTAATAAGTATATTTTTACCCAACCTTCACCTTGACATTATGTTCCACTTGCAAATGCATTATGGTAACACATTCGAAGAGGTCATTGAAAAGGGAGTTAAATTGAAAAAACGTTATTAGCTAGAAGCGACCCTAAAATCCTTTTCGCATGATCATAATGATTCCAAAACTAATGAAAATAATTTTTTTGTTTCTAATAAGAACAAAAATGTTGTCAGTGATGGAATAATAGACTCTAAATGAGTACAAGTCGTTCAAAACCACTCATTTGAATCTTACAAAAGGAACTCGCCTCAGTATAATTTTTGTATTTTCACCCCTCTATCGCGATTCAATATTGTCAATACTAAAGCAATTAGAGGCCATCAACATGGTTTGATACCCTGAAACAACACCTTATGGGGATGACACACCTAAGCCATCATGGTTTAGTAAAATGAGTTTTGCAGATTTCACCATGTCAAGGGTCACAAAACCGACAAGTGCTTGAAATTAAAGTATTACATTCAGGACTTAATCAATAATGGCGATGTAGAAATAGATTCTTCCACCCCTACCAAATCTCCAAACACAAACATGGGGGTTTTTAAATAACCTTTCCCCAGTACAAATAAAAGCAAAATAAGGATCGAGACAGATTGTCTCTCAAAATAAGAGTACCAATTATGTATTAAAGACAAACCATATGTTGTGTTGATTCACCTGTTGAGAATATCAACACAATTAAGATCAGATCAAGTGAGCGCATTATGATAATGCGACAAGATCACCTTTTTATCTCATAACCTACTCCTCCTCCTCCTTAATAGATTCATTATGATGTATTAGATCAATTAGAGAAAACCACAACTAATATTTCAATCTTAGACCTTCTTAAAATTTATAACATTCATAAGGACATCCTTTACAAAACCTTACAGGGATCAGGAGTGTCTCATTGATATAGACCCAACACGCTTACAAGAAATGGTAGTGCAAATCACTCCTTCATAACACATAAACTTCAATCCAGACATAAATCCTAGAAGAAAATCCCTCCCATAACCTGCCCTTACATATTGAAGTAATAATCAAACATAAGAAGGTCAAAAGAGTGCTTGTGGATGATGGATTAGGTCTAAATATTTGTACTCTTAAACTAGTTTGACAACTAGGGTGCACAGAAGATGATTTGGAGACAAATGTCATCACCATAAAGGAATATGTCATCAAAGAAAGGTAGTCAACCGGCTTGATAAATTTCTCACTTTGAAGTGGGTCTTATAAACCATGATACAAAGTTTCATGTCTTAGACTTGGAACTCCCTTATAACATATTTCTTAGTTTCCCATGGATTCATGCCATGTAAGTTGTACCTTTAACATATCATCATTGTCTAAAGTTACACCATGAAGGATAGACCCTAACGATAGAGGGAGTTCCCCACCCATTTTCTCATTTAGGAGCATTGTCGGGGTATTTTCCCACCATCTACGAGTGTCCTTCTATGGAGATCATTGTTCCTATTCAATCGAAGGCCCTCACTTCACAAGTGGATCCAGATACCTTGTCTTTAAATGAAAATGGTGTTTCCACATGAGATAATCCTTTCACTATGTGGGTAATGAAGGTTACACCAAGAAATTGTGAAGAATATGATCTGCAATAGGCCCTTCTAGTTCACAACATTCCCCTATCTACCAAAGCACATGGTAGGTCATGTTACAAGTTTCAAAGATTATAACACTTTCTAACTTTCACTCCTGTGGATTATTAGAAGATGAAAGGATACTCAAAGATATTGTATTTCATCCTAAAGATGATGAAATGGCTCTATGCTACCAATCACCTAGGTATGTTATCCCTAATTGAATGATGCTTACTATGGGATATAAAGGACATGGTTACTATCTGGAATGAATATGGTACATTGGAAGCCCTTCCAATACATCGACATATAATGGGTAAGTTTGGTATTGGCGTCCATCTATATGAGTCTATACCCTCGAGTTCAAAGATGCCTCTTCTAAGCGCGAAGATTGTTCATCCGAAGGAGAAAGTAAAATAGATTCCCGGTGTAGTCTTTACGAAGACCTTGCCTCCACAAACCTATTTTTGATGTGGCTATCCTAACCATAACCCCTACCGTATCCCCTATAACTCAAACACTAAACCTCATTTACCCATCACTCATGAATTGGGACCAACAACAACATGTGTCAATTGACATCTTTGAATGATGAGGCTATTGGTGAGTTCCTTGGTATTCGTGACAATATTCCAATAAATGACCACAAGAAAGGCTTCTCCATTCAACTCAATGCATGCATGTACTTTGGGGAGGAGGTAGAGTTATGTGGTCACTTAAGTAAAAAAGTAAGCAAGGGAAAAATTCCTATAGAAAATCCTTGCAAAGAAAAAAGTCCAAGTCCTATAGTGAAAACCTCTTTGAGGTGCTTGTGGACAAATAAATAGAAAAACCCATGGAAAAGATAGTTGGCCCACTTAAAGATGAGGATATATTTGAACCACCTTTGGTAGAAGAGGATCTTAATCTCCTCCCTGATCCTATGCGCATGGTATATGAGTCCAAGTTATTGGTGGAGGAGATATTGGATGTCAACATTAGCATGGAGGAGTTGCCCAGAATGGTTAACTTGGGAGCTTCACTCTCTCAAGAACATAAAAATTTTACAGGTATTTTGAGATAATTGGAAGATATATTCACTTGGTCTTACATAGACATTCCAGAATTGATCCGCATTATTGGTGCATAATCTCATTTTACACCCAAATGCCAAGCCTATAAAACAAAATCTTTGAAAGATGCATCCTTACATCACCTTATTGGTTAAAGAAGAGCTAGAAAGATTATTAGAAGTAGGCTTCATCAAGCCTATCGACTATTCAGAGTGGATTTTCAATGTTGTACCTATTCATAAAATACATGTCATTATTAGAGTGTGTACCAATTTACAAGATATTAATAAATATTGTCCTAAGGATGAATTTCCTCTTCCCAACATCGACATGATTGTCAATTTGACAACTGTGGTTATGAGATGCTATCACTCATGGATGGATTTTTAGGATATAACCAGATAAATATTGTTGAGGAAGACCAACATAAGATAGATTTTACTACCCCATGGGGGACATTCTGTTATCAAGTCATGCCCTTCGGCCTCAAGAATGCATGTGCTACCTATCAATGGGAAATGATCATTTTCCATGATATGATCAGTGACATCATGGAAGATTATGTGGATGACATATTGGAAAAATCCAGGACTCGGGAAGAGCATCCAAAATTTTTTGATGCATATTTCAATGTCTAAGGGACTACAAGGTCTGACTAAACCCGAAGAAGTGTGTCTTTGGTGTGTTATCTGGAAAACTACTAGGATTCATTGTTTCAAGGAGAGGAATAAAAGTAGATCCTGCAAAGGTTGTTGCTATAACAAAAATTCCTCCTCCTACCAATATTAGACAACTATGAAGCTTAAAAGGAAAGATCCTTGGAAGGTTTATCTCTTAAATTTTAGAAAAGTGTCATACCTTTACACATCTACTTAAGAAAGATGTCAGTTTTCACTGGGGACCAGAACAACAACAAGCATTTTCTTTGCTCAAAAATTATTTGGATAAACCCCTATTCTAATACCACCCACAATAGGTGAACCATTATTACTTTGTACATCACTTTTGCCACACACTTTAGGGAATCTGTTGGCCTAGTATGATAAGGAGTAGAGAGAAAACTTTGTGTACTACTTAAGCAAACGTTGATAGCTTATGAGCTCAACTATCCATAGATAGAAAAGGATTGCTTGGTCGTAGTTTTCTCCTTTGAAACTACGTCATTATTTTCTCAAAAATAAGGTCAAGCTTATTTCAAAGGTAGATCCATTAAAATAATTGTTGTCAAATCCCACACTCACAGGAAAGATGGATAATTAGATCATCTTACTTAGTGAGTTTGACATTGAGTATGTACACCAAAAATCAGTGAAAGGACAAGTTCTAGCAGATCAACTAGTTGAAGCCCCACTACCAGGTATTGAACCTTTGAGTTTGGAACTCCTAGATGCATCTACGATGTACCTCGAGGAATATATTGTATGAAACTATAATTTGATTGCTCCTTTACCTTTCATGGTTCAGGTGTTGGAGTTGTGTTGATCACTCCTATAGGAGACTTGATCCCTCAGGCATTTTTTGGGATTCCCATACACAAATAATATAGTAGAGTATGAGGCCCTTATTACAGGGATGAAGCTAGCTATTAAGTGGGATATCAGACAAGTAAATGTAATTGGTGATTCCATGTTGATTATAAAATAGGCAACAAATGAATATAAAGTTAAAGATGAGAAACTTCTTCCGTACAAGAGAATGGTTGATTATTTGAAGGATTTCTTCGAGAAGATAAAATTTGAAAAAATACCAAGAGCACAAAACATAACATTGGATGCTATGGCCATAGTGGGATCCATGTTGAGTATTCCACCAGGGAACAACGATATGTCGTTCTTCATTGAGCATCGACGAACGCTAGGATATGAAATGTTAGAATCTTGTTTGGTATGTGAAGTTATTGGTCCCTTTTCCTTGTGGTATTATGACATATTTAATTACCTTCACGATGGAACCTTTCCAAAAATATTTCCTGTACCAATAAATGAAACCTCATCTAGCGTATAGCCCACTATACCCTACTTGGGGGCACCCTCTTCCTTGAGGCTATGACGGGAATTTGTTACGCTATTTAAATTCAGATGAATCCATCCTAGAAATCAAAGAGGTGTACAAAGGAATCTATGGGGCTCATACTAATGGGATCATCCTAGCAAAGAAGATACTCAGAGTAGGCTACTATTGGCCTACCATGGAAAATGATTGCTACAAACATGTGAAGAAATGTTTGGATTTTCAGAAGTATGACAATTTGATACATGTGTCGGCACAATCCTTGCAACCTATCACGACACCTTGGCCATTCTCAAAGTGGGGTCTTGATCTTATAGGTAAGATTAACCCTATCTCCTTAGATGGCCATAAGTTCATTATCACTACTACTTGAATATTTCACAAAATGGGTAGAGGTTGTTCCTCTTACCATTGTTCACAAGCATTTCAGGTCTAGGAGTAAGAGAGATTTGTCATAAGTTGGTATTTTCCTTTGTCTAAGTCCCTTGTGAGCCTGTCCCTCTTTACCCTAATTTGGTCGATCCTACTTTTGAATGCAAAGAGTTTAACTTTGAAATATTCCCATCTCACATTAGGGGAAACTTCACATCGTCACTTCTTGCACATAACACGTGGCATTCTACCCTTGTACATCCCATCTAATGCTGGGGCATCCATGTTTCTTCACTTCCTTACACGTTTGCTTTGGAAAATATCTTAGAAAGCATAAAAATATTCGTATAAATTTTTGAAAATCCCAAAATATAAAGATATATTAGTTGAGAAAATAAAAAACATTCAAATACACTTCATCAAAACCCCAAAACAATAGAACATTGTTTTGAGATAAAACCCAAAACAACGAAAAAACGTCCCAAAATTGTCCCACAAAAACAAAGTAGTAGTTTTCTTACTTTTAGTTGTTGGTTTGTATGGTTTTAGTTGCATTGATTTTTTGTCTTGTGTGAGTTAAGTTAGATTCATTTTCTTATTTAGATTGAGTGTTACTTTAATATGTTAGGCATTGCATTGAGTTCATTTTATCTTGCATACTTGTAGATAGTTGTGTTGTCTTGATTAGATTTGATTAATTTCTTCTTGTTGTTTACTTGTTTAGTTTGTTTTCATTTCATCATCATATCATCTATCATCACATCTATACATCATATATCAATAAAGGCTAAGCTACATAATCATGAACATGAAATTAAACATGTATGCTAAGCTAACATCATATAATATCGCCAAGAGGGGAAAGAGGGACCACCTTCTATCCCCGCCTCGACCATAGATCATAATAAAAATGTGGATTAAACATGCTATCTCATATACAAAATGTGATAGGTAAAACAAAAATTATCTCATCAACAATAAAAGTGATATCATCATATGCTATATCATAATCTATTAACATGTGATACAAATGTAAACAATAATAAACATACAAATTAAGAATGATATCTTATAAATAAAATACAATATATCAATAATACATCAATCATCATATATCCATAAATTTCAAATTTCCATGTACAAAATCAACGTGTCTCGATTCATATCGATACAAAAACGTCATCATGGGAATGGGTCAAAATTGTTCCTTCATCACGAGGCATAATAAATAAATTATATAACATACATCTTTACAAAACTATGCCTTCATCAAGAGGCATGGTAAAAAATAATGCATATACATCCATAAAAAAGTATGCCTTCATATCGAGGTGATACACAAAAAATATACATCTGATATATCAATAAGAGAATCAACCATGAATCTCACCCTCTCTAGGACTTATTGGTCTAGGTATACCGCTAGGTGGGGGCATTTGCTAAGATGGCCATGTCGAAGGCAACTGCACCATGCTGTGTTGATCCATGCTACTCTGAGGCCTACTGCACTCAAGGACCCCGTCTGATCACATTGATCGCGATGGCCTCTCGAGATCCGGATCGTGACATAATGTTGGCTATCCGACTATAGTTTGGATCTCTCTCGCTAAGACAAAATGGCCACATGATACCACATTCTATGATAAGTAGCCCCATCTTCTAGGAAGCACTCAAGCTAATCAAAATTTGTACTCTTGAGGGAGTACGTACTTCTTACCGGAGCGTATCACGCTTGCCAACTCTTCCTATAAATGAGCCTGTCTCGATAAGCCCGATCCCTTTTGCCTTATAGTTATCCCCTATAAGGCTAGCTGATCTCTCTCGTTCCATAGCTGATCTTGCTTTGCAGTCACCTATCCTCTCGTAATGGTCTCGATCCTCTCACCGTAAAGGTTATAACCTACTATAATTATTCTTTGCAAAGTAGCCACCGCCCACCAAACAGTATATCCTCGTCCATCTGTTCTCCACCTCTACCATCTCCTCCACCTCATGGTGGAATATGTGGTGGAATCACGTGTGGTGGTGATGGAGGTGCCTATAATGGTGCCCATAATGGAGCTTGGAGTGGCATCTGTGGTGTATGTACTTGTGGTTGTACCACTACCTTCCGCTGTTTGCACTTTGTACATGCTGCTAAACTAATACCTAATGTATATGTGGCCCCCCTCGTGGCCCTATATGTGGACTTGCATGGGGTATGCCTAAGCATGTACCCTATCATCTCGCCTCAAACCACTATCTTTGTTGCATCCAGGTATTGCCTCGGGTATCGCTCATCATCATCGGTCAATAATGTATCATACCATCCTTGATAATCCCGAGTAGTCTCGGGATCTACAATTTGTGCTCGATGCACCCAAGGATGTGGGACCACCTATAGAAAATTGGTGTGAGCTCATCCTAGCCTAATCCATGGCCCCATATGAAAGGTCTCTCTCTACCTACGTACATTCCACATCTCATCACCAGAATCCCTCGAATGAGACCGAATCGCCGCTTAGACCTTGTCCACTCTCTACCACTCAAGGATATAGCTCCTTACTCCCAAGAATAAATTGTTCCATTACTTCGGTACTCAACTCAACTACATCTTGAGGCCACTAATATATCCTGTATGACCACCATGTAATCATATGAGGTTGTAGCTCATCTAGATCCCACCTGTAATAAGGGGTGTCTCCCATGTGCCCATGAATATCATCTCCATCTGAAACCCAACCCAAAATAGATGGTTCTCTAAGGTTCTGGGATGACAACACTCTTGTGGGGCATCCTATGGTGATATGGTCCCATGACCATATCTCTAATAAAGTATCAGGACCCATGGTACTTAACCACGGTAAGTGATCAAGTGAATATCTGCGTATAAGTGAGCTAGTATACATTGTCCCCAACAATAAACCACTCCCTGGATAAGGTTGTGTATCACTCCAATGAGGCACAAAGGGAACCGAGCACCGGTCCTTATCAGTAACAATATGCCATTGACAAGAGAGATTAGGAATATGGGAACCCATCCTGGCGGCGATCGACATACACCCAAGAATGTCAATGGACATACCTTGGTGATGTATGTCCTTTACTACAAACAACTCGCTACGCTTTGTTAATACGGTCCTAGTGTCCATCATAAGTAATTAGTCGACCCTAGATAGGAACTCATAGAATCCACCACACATCCTCTAAATTGATAATCATCTCATTGATCGAAGGCAAAGCGTCCGATCACACGCACCATCTCTCAACTAAGGCCGTGAGCAGGATGTGATCTAAGGTAATATGTGGCATGTGAGCCACATGTGATAAATTGGTCACCTCCAACATAATATCTAGAAAAATCTAGTCACATTACCTAAATTTCACCTCATAGGCTTGAAGCCACCCATGCTGCTCTTGGGCTTCAAAGCCAATGGATGTAGCCTAATCCGAAAAATCAAACATAACCCGTGTTAAAAATATTTTAATCTATTCTATCATCTAATATTTCTATTCTACCGTCTAAGTTTAAATTTTTTTCTTAATCTTCTAAAGGGCCATCTAACTATCCCATACAACACCAACGCACCCCATCTAATGCCAAAGGCCCCTTCTACGCATCAACGCCTATGTTTGCACACACGCGCACCCTATCCTTCCCCCACCAGCTTTACATGTGAGCGTCCATGGTTGAGCACCAACACCTATGTGCCTTCGTGCATTTAACATAGGCATGCCCACACCTATGTGATTCCACGTTGGTGCGCTCCCGACCACTATGGTGCACCCCAAGGTTTATGTTGGCTTTTTCACGCCATTTTAACCATAATAAATGTGTTTAAATGCTAATTAATGCACTAGAAAAGGAAAAAGGTGAAAAGTTTGGCTTTGTGTACATACGGGCCATCCTCGGGAAGTCTCGGGTAGTCTCGAACATGATCCACATGGTTTTTCTAGTTTTCCACCCTTTCCATTTCTCTCATAGGTCGAGTAAATTTAATGATTCCAAGTAAAAAGGTGGGTAACAAATAAACTAGCCGCGATGGTTTTTACCCCTCGTGGCATGGTTTATATACCTGTTTTGACCCCTCGTGCCATGTATCTCACCCTCAAGCACCCCGAGACATGATTATTATAAACTCTTATAGTACTTAATGCGATGATTATTTTTAATAAATGATTATTTTTTGCCTGTTTTCACTATGTTGGGGCATGTTTTTTCTTCCCGACGACCCTTTCTGCTACCCGGGCATATTCTTGCCTTCGACGTCTTTTGGTGATGTCCCATGACTTAATTATATCTTGTATAATATTTACTTTATAAAGTTCAAAAAATTAAAACAATATAGTTTTTTCAAAAAATCCAAAAAATTGGTAAAATTCATTAAAAATCCAAAAATTGCAAGAATTAATTTTTTTCAAAAATTGGTAAATGGCATACACATAATCAAGCCTTTATCAAATGCATTGTCCTTTAACATCGAAACTTGTCCTAAAAATCATCTTTCTCGAGGTTCTTTCTTGTTTTTGTCTCAAACGACTTGTGGATCATTGTGATCTACCTCCATTAACAAAGATGACTTGTTTACTATGTCGGTACTCTTGTGCAACATTGAGTTGCCAGATACTATTTCATAGTGCATGAATGCTTTCCATAGGACTACTTGTGTCCTTCGTTATTCCCCTTGCATGTATCCTTGCTTGGGGAAACATTTTTAACCCTTGTCATTACAACACAAACATTCAGGAATTGAAGCTTGATAATAAAAAAATTGGTGCAACTATCTTGAACATTGTTTGTTTGAGTATGTGTGATTGTACTTGTTTCTCTATTAGGTTAGCTGGTTTACTTTCTCGTATTGCATTGCATTATGTATGTTGCATGGATTTACACATTTTTAGCAATGAACAAATGTTAGTAATTTAGCTTTTCATGTTATCTTACACTTTATTTTATTTTAATAAGGGCCAATGATGTAGATCATAGGGGCAACATGATGAAACAAAGTTGCTTATTGAAGATTAGATGTAAAGAGCTATTCCCATATTCTCCACTATCATATTTTATCGCTATTAATTTTTCTTCCAAAACACCTAGGGCAATAAACAATCATGTTTATCCCTCTCCTGCTTCGACTATCTGCTTTCATTATATTTTTAATCGTCAATTGACTTCTTCTATCACCCCATCGACACTCGAGGGGGAATCATTCATTCTACTAATTTTTCTTCAAAATTTACTTGTTTATGCTTGTCTACTATGTTTGAAGTGACGTCACTTACTTCACCTCAAATAGGGGCAAATGTAGACACCTAAATTCCACTTTTGCAATCTTATTACTAAAAGCACACTAATCACTCTCATTCTTACCATTTCCATTATAATTAGTGATTTTCGCTAATTAACTAACATTTCTTACCATTTTGGTTAATTAACAATACTTTTTTGATTACCTAGCCTCTTTCACATTCAAGATGCCAATTTACGACACATCGTAAGTCAAAATCCTCTTCTAAATAGACAATTAGTGATTATTAGCTAATTAAGCTTATTTTACCCTTGTTTTGGTCAATAAACCCTATTATTGGCTCAAACCCTCTTCCAACCATTCAAAATCACCCCACTTCCTCTAGAACATCTTATAAGGCTTCTAAATCTCATCCTGGCCTCTAATTGACCTTAAGTGGTTGATTAAGGCTCCTCACATCCTAATCACTTGTTAATTCACTAATCATGATTAGCAAGCCTTAATCATGATTAACAAACCTTAATCTACTTTGTGATTTTAGTCCCACATGCACCAAGATGCAAGTTTTCCCCAAATATAAAACTAAGAAAAGGATTAACCACATACCTTTAAACTTTTCACCATGCTTTAAATTGCATATCATATAACAAATATGATTAAGAGCCAAGATAAATCTTTTCCTCCAATATTCAATGGGGTTAGTAGATGGGTATCCAATATGGCCTTGTAGCCATTGTTGGAGAGACCATCTCACCTCTCTTGAAGTAGCAACAAACCCAATTTGATTGCCCTCTTAGATCTATTTAGGTCTATGTTAGTTAGAAATTCATACTAAGTAGGCATGCTTTAGCTAGGATTTATTTATATCATGTTAGTTGTTTCAAGCATTCCATTAAGCTTTTATCATTGATGTAACTATTTTTAGATTCATAAATAATTTTTAATAGACTATGTGGTGTTAGTCTTTTTGTTTAGCTTTGCTTCAACATTTAGTAGTCTTCATTTCCATCTTTTTAATGATGATAACCATCGATCTTATCCATTCCGACTCTTGAATGGGATCATGGTTGAAATCAATATGTGAAGGATGACATTGACAAAATGGTAAAGGAACAATACATTGCAAGTATGAATATGTGTCATTCCATTCTTTCACCGCCATTTCTTTTGAGATGACAACCATGTTACTCTAGGTAGGGATCTGCATGGAATATTAGATGGCCTTAGGAGCAATCACTTCCATAGTCGAGCCATCATCCACCAAAATGGTTCTCATCTCAGGTTCATAGTGGTGAGAGCATGCGAGCACAAAATTAATGTTTTGTACAGATATAGGATGACCACCCACCGCATACAACCCACCGATGAATACTTTGTCTTCGACAGTTCCTTAGGTGGCCAAGCATATGTATTTTGAGATTATCAAGATCCATGTGGGTGACATCGTTGTCCCCCACTTCCACATACTCTGATGAAAGAACATTGATTGGCTTGACACCCGCGAACTTGAATTTCATGGTTCTAAGATGCTTTCTCACACCTGGGAAGGGGGTTTAATATTTTTAGTAAATGAAAATTTCATCCCTTTTCTACTCCAACCACTCAAGTTAACCTTCCGGATGACTTCAGGCACACTACTTCCACCAAAACTTCCCTTTGTGATGACTTACTAAAAATAACAAGTGCCTATGTAGGAGGCTTACTATTTTTATAAAGTGGTGTTCTAGACCTCGGTTTTTGATGAAACCACATTTTTGATATGATTTTTTTCTAATTTAGTGCACCTCTCCGAATTTTCACTTTGATCCGGTTTCTCGGAATGCAAGATTTTAAATTTTAAAATTTTACCTCAGGGAAACTGGGGTTTCTTCACTACAAAAAATCTGAAGCATGCATGTGAAAATTATTATTGGAACTTTAAGGCACCTGGGAATGTAAAATAATGCAAAAAAACCCCACAAATATTCATGCATCGGTTTTTGAGATATGAGAAAATCTCCTTCGCGGTTTTCAAAGTTTTTTTGGCAAAAATATCGTTTTTCATCTTCAAAAATATGGATTTTTTTTTTCTTATTTAAAATCATGGGAGCATCAATGAAATTATGGAGGATGAAAATGGTGGATGTAAAAATATAGCAGAGTTTCAAAGAACATATGGAGAGTTGTGGGGGAATGAAAAAAATGAGCTAATTGTTGAATTTATAGTATTTTCATGGCTTGAGGGGGGAGGGAAACTTTTTTGCCCCTATTTTCCCCTTGGAATGGGATGATTTGTGTTATAAAATGTGCCTTATTATTTTTTTGACATGTGTCACTTTCCCATTTAACGAGAAAAATAGAAAGGGGGTTAAAAATGAGATCCTGGGGCTAAATTTAAATGGTCGCATGTGTGACCTAAGGGTGACATGGGGGAGGGTGCATTTTTATGACCCCATTTTTCTCATATTTTGGGATAATAGGTACAAAAAATGTGCCTCATCTTGGTGTTGTGACTTGTCGTGCATGCATGCAATGAGAGGGGGGCTAGAAAAGTTGGTCTGGGGCTATATTGGGTTGTTGGGGTCATATGGGGTGACCAACATGCCAAAATAGGGGAGGGAAAATTTTTATACCCCTTTTTTCTTCTTGTTGAGGGATGAAGAGGACACTAGAAGGAACCTTAACCTCATTTTACCACATGGCATCCCAAAATTTGACTAAGTATCACAATGCATACCTTGGGTGACAAACTTGAAAAGACCATAACTTGAGCTCCCAGATGAGTTTTTGCACACTTATTTATATGATTTCACATGGAAAATTCATTTTGATCAGGATGGTATGGATCCCATGCCTTTAATCTGACTGTAATACCTGAAAAATTCTCCTTTTTCTTGGGACCTCCAGCTGTGCATGGGAAGAATGAGTTGCCTATAAAAATATATAGGGTTTGAGATTAATTTGTTTTTTCCCCATGTAGAGGATTGAAAATTGTTTCCAATTATATATTTTTAGGCTCACATCTCATTCCATAGCTCCCAAAATCACCTCTCAAAGTTCAAGTACTCTTTTACGGTGTAAACTCCTTTGACCTCAAAAACCCACTTTCAGTGAACTGGCTCCTAAACCTCTGAAACTTCCAAGAATATTCATAAATTAGTTGTAAAATGTTTTGATTCCTAAATACACCTCCATGACAAATATAGGTCTTTGAAACTACTTTGATGATTGTGCACTTGTCTTAGAAAGGCTAATGATAGCCCTTTCTAAGCTTGCTTGAAAACCCAATTTGAGAGATACTACTCTAAAGGAACTTGAATGATCTTGTTTTTCCTAAATAACCTATGGGTAATGATGACACTCACAAATGGAGCACTGGAAGGACATGATAAGACTTGAAATCGAGGGTTACAGTAGCATGTAGGTTGATCCGGGGGTGTCTCTGTAAAGCTATGACATAGAAATTTTTGACACTAGGTATGGTTGTCTTGATTTTAGATGAATTTTTCCCATGCAAAAACGTAGGAAAACACTATGTGTATATGTATATATGTATATATGTGGGTAAGTGCACCAAGTTGGGGGCCAAAAGGGGGTCTTAAGTGGACGCATTTTTTTGAAAAAAAAACTTCAACTTGTATGAGTTTTTTGAAATAGTTACACTCAAAATTGGAAGATGTTGTAGAAATATGAATCATAGAATTTTGAGTCTAGTTTCTAAGATATTAAATTTTATTGAAAACGGATAAGTTTAAGTGGGTCAAACAACTAAAATACCAATAGATGCTCTTGTTTTTGTTAAAAAACATAATAGAGTGACTTTCGTGCCCCCCACCATTTTTTAGCACCATTTAGTATTTTTTAAAACCCTTTGGTAGAAAGATAGATAGGAGCATCTAGTTTGGGCTCCATTTTTTTAGATTTTTATAGCGAATATTATTTTAGTTATGATTTTTCTAGTACATAAATTTTATGTTTTGAAAAATAATAGAGCTCGATCTTGTCCCCCTAACTACCTCAAAAATGTCAAAAATTAGATTTTTTTTTTTTTTTTTAATATGTATAGAATTATGTCTAGTTTGGGCTGGTATAATTTTTTTAAATTTCAATCACCCAAAAAAAGATACACCTTGAAAGATAGACATATTTACACTTCAAAAATAGCTATAAAAAGGCATAGTTAGAAAATAAATAATATGGAAACCTTATATTAGTCAAAAATTTGAAAAATTATATTTTTAGAAAGAATAAACTCTGCTCTACGTCATGGTATAATTTTTTTAAATGGATCAATTGTTTTATTTTGATTTATCATAGAGGAAGTGGATTTTTACATTTTCTTGCAAAAACACGTTGTTTGTTGTGTTTGTACAGGTCCATGCCTCAGGCTTGGGGATCCAAACCGGATCCCAAGCCTTGAGGCATGGCTTGGAAAAAGAGAAAATATAAAACACGTATGCATTATAATGCATACTTGTTACATAAAGCGTATGTGTTATAACACGTACACGTTTTTCTTTGTTTATATATTGTGGCCCCCAACATCCCTTTCATCTCTTTCACGGGAATTCTGCAAACATTCTGTTTTGTCTGCAATTTTCTCTACATTCTTGCACGATTTTTTAGTAGTTCATTTTGTCCCCTACCCCACTAGTTGATTTTTTATAATCATGGGTGATAAACGTTGAGCTAAGGACAAGAGGAAAGTCAAGAATAAGACACTAGAGCAATTGGAAGAGAAGAGAATAAATAAATTGAAGAGAATGCAAAAACTTTGAGCAGGGCAAGGTACATCCGCTATATCAAATGTAGCTAATGTATTAGAAAATGGGGATGAAATACATAATGAAAATGTAGAGAATAATGATTTTGCAATGAATGATAATGTTGGTATGGATGAAGAAATTGATATGAATCCAATTATTGAACCTTTACTTGAGAATCCAAATGTTAACCCCGAAATTTGTATGAAAACACTGAATGAAGAAAGTAACCTTGTAAACGAATCTTCACCTCTAAGAACACCTCCTTCCATTTTGCAAATAAAACCAATTCACTTAATTGAAATTGATGAAAAATTATAAAACCAATGCCTAATAAAATGTCTAAAAGAACTGCGAGAAGAAAAGCTAGTGGAATTTGGGATAATTACTTTGAGAATTTAAATGACACACAAAGATGTCAATTATTTATTACATTGATGAAATTAATTAAGATGAGACCTATAATGAAGACCATGGGGTTAAGAACATCTAATGTTGTTGATCAAAATGCGTCAATTGTTGAAAACATACATAAAGCATACCAAATTGTAGGTGGCAAAAGACACACCAAAGATAATAATGCTACACGGAGTGCACTTACTAATTGTATAATAAGTGATGAAACAGTTAATAAACGCTTGATTAGAAAAACAAGCAGTGCTTTGAAGCCAAAAAGAAAAACACTAATGAAATTAATAGAGAGACGTAAACATCTTGAGTCGACCAATAACACCGACTATTGGGATTTCTCTAGTAGTATTCCATGAAAATACAAGAATACATCTAATATTCTGAAATAATTAATTGTAAAATTTTGGAATGAGAACACAAGGGTGTCACCGAATAGAAGAGATACAGTAAAAAGAAGAATAGGTTCTCGTAATCGTGAATCGTGTGCAAAAATTTCTTAGATATGACTCAAACAAAATGTTCTCTAAGTTTAAGAATGAAAATCCACAAATTAACATTATTTGAAATGAGCAAATCCTTTTATGTGAAAATTAATCACTCACGTACCACTTGTTGTTGCAGGCATCATGTTGAATTTTCAATGCATTATGATGTTTTTGTCAAATACGTCATGTTTTGCATACTGACATCATGTTGCAGGAGTGTGGATTAAATGTCCCACAAAAATATTCAAGGGAATTTATTCGACAATATTTTGTGAAAAATCAACAAGACAATTTTTTTATAACAAAGCATGTTTGGATGGAATGTGCAATGTATGTGGTGGCTTGCCAAATCTGAAAAGTTGTATTCATGAGGAGATTACATATTCTATAGGAAAATAATTGGTTGATTTCACCAAATATAAATCAGTGGCATATCAATTAAAAGATGAAAAATAATCTAAGAGGTGTGAGCTTGTTACAAAACAATTATCTGTATCATAATATATAGTCAAATTTAGAGAGGAAATTTTTATGAGTATGCAAGGCACACACATAGAGCTCGATGGTTGGATGAACAATTCAAGTTAAGAAAGGACACATTCCCACTTGGTACTATTGTTTCAATAGTTGACTTCATAGAGAATTACACATTGCAGACCACAAATGGAGGTTCAGTCTCAATATTATAACTTAGTGCAAGTTTCTATTTTTGTGCATATAGCATTCATGCACTCTCCAGAAAGCACTGAGCAAGATCAAAAAATATTAAGAGAGTATCATTTCTACATCAATGATGATCGGACACATTCTACAAAATATGTACAAGGGTGTTTCTAGGTGTTTTATGTGAACTTGAATGAGAGGAACATTAGTTTCGATCAACATTACATTTGGTCGAAAAACTACACATCACAATTCAAGAATGCATAGATGTTTTATTGGCTAATTAGGATGCACAAAGAAACAAATGTACAACATATTTGGATTTTTACTGAGGCAAGGCATGGAAAAGGAGAGCATGATGGTGCAGGAGCATGTGTGAAAATATCACTTGCAAGAGAAGAGTTAAAGTTCAAGGATGGTGTTAAATTTACAGATGCAAAAAATATTTTTGATTGGTGTGTCAAGAATATGGGTCATGAATCTCAAGAGAGATCAATGGTTCGTAGATATTTTTGGTTGATAGAGGAACAACATCTGGAAAACTTTGAAGATTGTATGACAGTTGCAGGATCAAGTGATATGCACTCATTTCGTAGTTCAGATGCAAATGCTTGGACTATTTATACTAGGTGCATGACATGTTTTTATATATCATGCATTGATTTTACGTGGAATGAATGTGAGTCATAGCAGTGGGTGGATGAATGGACTTGTAGACCTCTAATTCCACTCGACACACATCAAGTTCCACGAGCATTACAACTTGTAGGGTCTTCAAATCAAATGAAAACATCACCTGACTTTGACCAAGTCTCTGATTTAGTGCAACAAGGTACATACATATATGTACATGCCATGTTTTAGATTTATAAATTATTAAATAGTCAACTCTTAATGTATTTTTAAATTGAATGAAATTTTTACTTTGTGATACATAGGGCACGTTTTTGCGATTGTGATGAAATTTAACGAAGAGGGAACATACTACTTCTTGTCTCATTGTGTAGAGGGAAAACAAATTGACTTCCACAATCATTGAGGGTGAAGACCTTAAGTATCCCACTAGGTCAGTGGTAGTCACTAGAACTTGGCTTTGACGATATCCTATCAAAAAATCAAACATTTGGTTGTTTGAAGACTATGAAGAACATCGAAAGATACTTCACTATTCATGTTTGGTCCTTGCAACAAATATTAAATTAATCAAATACCGAGGTTGGCCATCAAACAAGAATCTATGGAAGGTTTGTGAATCAGATCATGAAGCAATTCTTTCTACTATTAAGAATAGAGTTGATCCTTGTAGTTCATTGGATTGAATTTGCAAAGGTATGTTATTCATGAATTTAATTTGAATATTTACTTAAATGATTTTGTTTAAATTTTGTATGATTTAAAATTCTATTTAATTGCTTACTAACATGTTTATGTAGGTTAGTGGTGTTAAAAAATCTTCCACCTTCACGTGGTTGGCACTATCAAGAGAATTTATTATTCTTGAAGTCAAGTGAAGCTAAGAGAAATTAAATATTAGAAAGGAAAAACAAAAAAATTCTCATTTCACTGCTTCGAATTAGTATTCACATGGTTGTTAGTTTATTATAATTGGTTAGTATGTTTATATTGTTATAACAAATGTATAACAATATATTAGTACGGGAAGGTTATTGTTTTGTATACTTCCTATTTTATAGGAAGTTGTTCAACAACATTCCTGGCTATATAATAGCCATTGTATTAGCATGATGATATCAAGAAGAAATCTGAGAATTATTATTGTGTAAATCTGATACTGTGCTATTATTTGGTATCAGAGCGAAAACCAGATGAGAGTCTTGTGAGAGGGACGAGAATGTAAAATAATTTGCGTAGTAATCAGTATTTGGAAGAATTTTTTTAACAGAGCAGCGTTGATCTTGGAGAAGTCGCAGTTTGGAATGATTAGCAGTCACGTTTTTTTTGCATGTGCAGTCGCTGGAGACCAAATTTAGATGATCAAACACATGAGTGCCACATTTTTTATCTGAGCAATCCCATTTTTTCTCAGCAGTGAATGTTTGAAAGAAAACGCAGGTTGTCCACAGTCACAGTGCAAGCCGTAATTAGAGAATGAAGTGCATTGCTGGAGCTGGTTCGATCTACATCTGAAGCATGTGGTGAACGACCTGGCATCAACCACTTTATGTCAATAAAAAAGATCTTTGTGCGTGTATAATATCTGATAAGCCTATCTTCTTCAAATTTCTCCAACGTGGATCTGATGAACTACTGTGATCTATAACTTGCGGCTTGATCAATTTTAGAGTGCAGATCATTTCTCTATTTTTGGCACGCGGCTGGTCATTTAATGCAAATAAATCTCTGTGAATCCATACATTGGAATGAGTGGATCAGAAAATTATTGCAATCAAATCTGCCTAAGGATGTGTCACTATAAATAAGGGAACAATTTCTTGACAGTTGGACGCATTTCACTCACATTTGTATCGGGTTCGGCTATGAATTATTGAGGTAAATGATTTAAATATATATGTGTTCCAACATCGGTGGATATACGTCTTCTGCAAATCAAATCTTGTGAATGCATTCAATGTGAGTACGGTTATGGCTTCAAACCTTGCACGAAATTCCCCATAGCTGCGTATACGATGGAGCATATGTAAAGTGGTCTTCTCCAATTCTGTAGCCAACTATTATTATCAGGCGCATGAACAAAGGCTTTGAGGATCTGTGGTGGTGGCAAAGTGTTAGCGGTGGCGCAAGGAGGAACAATCAAGATTGGCGTTGCAAATCCAAATCTCATGCATCCCACTGGTTTGAGTCATTCAACGTCCTTTCAAAAAGTTGTCTTTATTTATTATATAGTTGTTTTCATTTAAAAAGTAATCTCGCTTTATTACTTTTCAAATTTTTAGTCCAGCTTGTCATATTGTCTTCTCGGGTGCGTTTTCGGATTGTATCACACCTACCTCACAATGGTCAAGAAAAGAAGAAAACAATGTATTCTCATAGAACCAATTACCATGGAGAGAGACATAAAAAATATACAAGATCAAGAAAATTCAGCTATGCTAAATTTAGAAGAAGGATATGAAGGTGACAGTGAATTTGAACCACCTAGATCTCTAAAAAGAAAAAGGTTGACAGCTAAAGAATACAAAGACCATCTTTTACGAAAAATGAGAAGTCCGGAAAAGAAGGCTGAGCACATTTCTATGACCTAAGCGGTATGTATAAATGGAGGAAGGAGGCATCGGAGGAAGGAGGTCGAACAACGACCTCTCGTCAGTCACCAACGATGGGGCCACGCAGAAGCACAGGCATATGTATGGTGTGAGTATATGATTTTCAGTGTGGTTTCCATTTTCTCAGAGTGCTTCAGTTTGCAGAGTTCCTGTTTTGTGTGGTATTTGATGGATGTTGGAAAGAGATTTGTGTTGGAGCACAAATGACCGTCAGTGATCCTCTGATTGACTTGGTCCTCTCGATCTGCTGTACTTTCGTTGGAAGATGGTCACTAGAAGAATACGTTCACTAGCATTAGTGACCATGTGCGCAAGAAGACCTAACTAGCAAGATCCATTCAGGAGTATGTTCTTCGATGCATTTTGCTTCTCAGTATCTATATGAGTGGAATTTCACATTGTGGGGGGGAATACATACCAATGTTCCATTCCCATTCTACACCCAAAATGACTTAGTCAAGGAAAGCTTCCAGTGGCAGTGGTAGTTTTCTATGTTGTTCGAGATCGAGTGGCAGTGATCAATGACAAAGACTACAATTAAGAACATTACGATTCTTATAGGAAGTAATGTGAAATATTTTCAGTATATCTTCTATTGTGCAGTTTTGTGATATGCAAGTTGTGTTTCCTACATAATTCCCTGATGTATAAGCATAGTGGTGAACAGTAGCACCAGAGTAAGTCGATTCCAGATCTTGAAAGGGTTTGTGGGAGGATCCAGAAAACCACACGAGGTGGACAATTGATGAGGTTCCTGTCACGTCAAGGTTTGTGGTAAGCCTGTTTAAAACCATGGAAGGAGAGAGCCTTTCTTTTGGATCAAGGTCATGAGTCACAGAGTTGGACATGCCACAGGGGTGAGCATACTGCAGTTGAGTGTGTGGATGTTTTTCTACCATGTAAACACTAAGGGGGGGAATGTTAGGAATTAGTATTCACATGGTTGTTAGTTTATTATAATTGGTTAGTATGTTTATATTGTTATAACAAATGTATAACAATATATTAGTACGGGAAGGTTATTGTTTTGTATACTTCCTATTTTATAGGAAGTTGTTCAACAACATTCCTGGCTATATAATAGCCATTGTATTAGCATGATGATATCAAGAAGAAATATGAGAATTATTATTGTGTAAATCGATCTTTGTGCTATTATTCACCACCTATATTGTAAAAATATCTTATTAAAATTCTCATTTCACCACCTATATTGTATGAACCACCTATATTATTCAGGTGATTACACTAACTCGATCAAGTATTTCATGCGTTCGCAAATAGTAGGACAACGAGAGAACCAAATGGAGATGGAGAAAACCACAAGAGAATTTCATAGAGGGCCCTGACATGGATTTATCAGATATGACAATATGTCTCTAGGTGCCACGAGTCCGAGAAATCACTTGTCGAAGATATAGCGTGTTTTGGCCTTAGGGCTCTTAAGGGACTACGCCCGAGACGAGGTAGCCCGAAAGCACGAGTAGCATAGGGAACCAAAACAAATCCTCCACTAGCATTCACCTAGCTACCTTGACGTGTTGGCATACTTGGTTTGGTCCCACGAGCTTCCATTTGCAAACTATAGCGTTTGGCAGCCGTACACTAACTCGCTCGGACTACAATATTTCGTGTTTACAAATAGTAGTACAACGAGAAAACCGAATGAAGATGGATAAAAATGAAAGAGGATTTTGTAGAGGGCCTTGACATGGAGGTCTCGGATCTAACGAGATGTCTCTAGGTGCCATGGAGTTTGAGAAATCACCCGTCGAAGATATAGCGTGTTTTGGCCTTAGGGCTCTTAAGGGACTACGCCTGACGAGGTAGCTGAAAGAATGGGTAGCGTAGGGAACCAAAAAAATCCTCCCCTAGTGTTCACTTGGCCACCTTGACATGTATGTGTAGTTGGTTCGGTCCCACGAGCTTCAGTTTGCAAACTATAGCATCTTATGCAACCGTCTGGCACCGACTCGATCGTAATATTTCACGCGTTTAAAACAACGGGACATTGAGAGAATTGAATGGAGATGGATAAAACCGTGATATGATTTTGTAGAGGGACGTGATGTGGAGGTCTCGGATCTGACAAGATGTCTCTAGGTTCCACGAAGTCCAAGAAATCACTCGTCGAAGATATAGTGTGTTTTGGCCTTTGGGCTCTTAAGGGACTATGCCCGGACGAGGTAGCCCGAAAGCATGGGGAGCATAGGGAACCAAAAAAATCCTTCAATAGCATTCACTTGGCCACCCCAATGTGTTGGCATAGTTGGTTCGGTCCCACGAGCTTTCGTTTGCAAACTATAGCATTTGGCAGCCCTACACTGACTCAGATTGCAGTATTTTGTGCATTTGCAAACAATAGGACAACGAGAGAACCAAATGGAGATGGATAAAACTGCAATAGTATTTCGTATAGGGCCCCACATGGAGGTATTAGATCTGACAAGACGTCTCTAGGTGCCATGGAGTCTGAGAAATCACCCATCGAATATATAACATGTTTTGGCCTCAGGGCTCTTAAGAGACTACACCCAAACAAGGTAACCTGAAAGCACGAGGAGCGTAGGGAACCAAAAAAATCCTCCACTAGCGTTCACCTGGCCACCCCAATGTGTTGGCATAGTTGGTTTGGTCCCACAAGCTACCGTTTGCAAAATACAACATCTAAGCCTTACACTGACTCAAACTACACTATTTCATGCGTTTGCAAACAATAGACAACAAGAGAACCAAATGGATATGGATAAAACTGCGATAGGATTTCGTATAGGGCCCCAACATGGAGGTATTAGATTTGACGAGATGTCTCTAGGTGCCACGGAGTCCGAGAAATCACCCGTCGAAGATATAACGTGTTTTGGCCTTAGGGCTCTTAAGGGACTACGCCGACGAGGTAGCCCGAAAGCACGGGTAGCGTAGGGAACCAAAAAAATCCTCCACTAGAATTCACCAGGCCATCCAAACATGTTGGCCTAGATGGTTCAGTCCTACAAGCTACCGTTTGCAAAATAAAACATCTAGCAGCCTTATACTGACTCAAACTACACTATTTTGAGCGTTTGCAAACAATAGGACAACGAGAGAACCGAATGGAGATGGAGAAAACCACAAGAGGATTTTGTATAGGGATTCAACATGGAGGTTTTAGATCTAATGAGATGTCTCTAGGTGCCACGGAGTCCGAGAAATCACCCGTCGAAGATATAACATGTTTTGGCCTCAGGGCTCTTAAGGAACTACACCCGGACGAGGTAGCCCGAAAACACGGGAAGCGTATTGAACCAAAAAAATCCTTTACTAGTGCTCACCAGCTAACCAAACATGTTGGCCCAGATGGTTTGGTCCCACAAGCTACCGTTTGCAAAATACAACATCTAGCAGCCTTACACTGACTCAAACTACACTATTTCACGCGTTTACAAACAATAGGACAACGAGAGAACCGAATGGAGATGGAGAAAACCATGAGAGGATTTCATAGAGGGCTTCAACATGGAGGTTTCAGATCGACGAGATGTCTCTAGGTGCCACGGAGTTCGAGAAATCACATGTCAAAGATATAAGGTGTTTTGGTCTCAGGGCTCTTAAGAGACTATGCCCGAACGAGGTAGCCCGAAAGCATGGGGAGCGTAGGGAACCAAAAAAATCCTCTAATAGCATTCACCAGGCCATTTGGATGTGTTGGCCTAGATGGTTTGGTCCCACAAGCTACCGTTTGCAAAATACAACATCTAGCAGCCTTACACTAACTCAGACTACACTATTTCACGCGTTTGCAAACAATAGGACAACAAGAGAACCGAATGGAGATGGATAAAACCATAAGAGGATTTCGTAGAGGGACCCAACATAGAGGTATCATATCTAACGAGATGTCTCTATGTGCCACAAAGTCCGATAAATCACCCATCGAAGATATATCATGTTTTGGCCTCAGGGCTCTTAAGGGACTACACCGGACGAGGTAGCCCGAAAGCACGGGTGGAGGAAACCACCAATGTTCAATGATTTTACCATAGGATGAAGCTATGTAGACTATGAACTTAGTTTTGTTGGGGAGACCACCAATGTTCCAACTGTTCATTTTGAAAGAATGAATATCTTCAATCAAATAGAGAATGAAGAGCTTGAATTTTTTTGGACATTACAAAAGGTTGTTTGTGCCCAAAAAGAAGCCGAAGGCCATATAAATTTTCAGTCTTCAACTTTAGATGACAATGAACATCGTGAAGAAAATCAATTAGGTGAAGATGTCATTATGATTCAATAAGAAATGCCTCCTGAAAGTCATAAAGAGTCAATTTGATTACCCAAAAACATCTGGAAGAACTTAAAGAGAAGATACAAGCAGAAGAAAAGTAAAAATGGGAAGCATGGAAGGATCACAACTTAACTGGAATGGAAGATCTATGTGATTTTGTCGATATAATCTGGATAATCTTAAGGACAACATGCCAAGTTTATTATTTTTATTAATCTAAGACCTCCACGTTGGGGCCCTCTACGAAATCCTCTCGTGGTTTTATCCATCTCCATTCGGTTCTCTCGTTGTCCTATTGTTTGCAAAGGTGTGAAATATTGCAGTCTAAGTCAGTGTAAGGATGCCAGACACTATAGTTTGCAAACGGAAGCTCATGGAACCAAACCAACTACGCCAACACATCGGGGTGGCCTGGTGAATTCTAGTGGAGGATTTTTTTGGTTCCCTATGCTCCCCATGCTTTTGGGCTACCTCATTCGGGCATAGTCTCTTAAGAGCCCTGAGACCAAAACATGTTATATCTTCGACATGTGATTTCTCGGACTCCATGGCACCTAGAGACATCTTGTCGATCAAAAATCCTTTTTGAATCCCTCTACGAAATCCTCTCATGGTTTTCTCCATCTCCATTTGGTTCTCTCACTTGTCTATTGTTTGCAAATGTACAAAATACTGTAGTCTAAGTCAGTGTAGGGCTACCAGATGCTATAGTTTGCAAACGAAAGCTCGTGGGACCAAACCAACTACGCCAACACATTGGGGTGGCTAGGTGAATGCTAGTGGAGGATTTTTTTGGTTCCCTACGCTACCCGTGCTTTCGGGCTACCTCATCCAGCGTAGTCCCTTAAGAGCCCTGAGGCCAAAACATGCTATATCTTCGACGGGTGATTTCTCGGACTTCGTGGCACCTAGAGATGTCTCGTCAGATCTAAGACCTCTATGTCGGGGCTCTCTACAATTTTTTTTTGTGGTTTTATCCATCTCCATTCGGTTCTCTCGCTGTCCTATTGTTTGCAAATGCGTGAAATAGTGTAGTCTGAGTCAGTGTAAGGTTGTTAGATGTTGTATTTTACAAACGGTAGCTTATGGGACCGAACCAACTATGCCAACACATCAGGGTGGCCAGGTGAATGCTAGTGGAGGCTTTGTTTTTGTTCCCTAATCTCCCGTGATTTCGGGCTACCTCATTCGACGTAGTCTCTTAAGAGCCCCGCGATCAAAACACGTTATATCTTTGACATGTAATTTATTGGACTCGTGACACCTAGATATGTCTCATCAAATTTGAAACCTCCATGTTGAAGCCCTCTACAAAACCTCTCTCGGTTTTCTCCATATCCATTCGGTTCTCTTGTTGTCCTATTGTTTGCAAACACATGAAATATTGTAGTCTGAGTCAATGTAGGGCTCCCAAACGCTGTAGTTTGCAAATGGAAGCTCATGGGACCAAACCAACTACGCCAACACATTGGGGTGGCTAGGTGAATGCTAGTGGAGGCTTTGTTTTGGTTCC